>SKCR01036512.1:0-53591 GCA_019454045.1 Zanthoxylum bungeanum | reverse complement strand
CATTTGCAAGTTGAAAGGTAGACATTACCACATTGTCGAATTGATTATATGAGTTACATTGCCATTTGAGTTGTATTTACATGTATTGCAAGTGCTAAGGATATATAACTTGAAAATTACCGAATGTGGTAATCTTGTTATTTGCATTGTATTTCATTGGCTTTGTATACACTTTGAGTGTGAGAGACAAAAGAAAAGAGTGAAAAAAAAGAGTTAAAAAAAAGGAAAAAAGAAAAGAAAAGAAAAGAGTGAGACAAAAACAATAGCGAGTGATCACAAGATTGGCTAATTGTCACATTGAGTGCTTGCTTGTTTGTTTGCGCATTTAGCTAACTCATCTTTTTTCTTATTCCATGCACTCTAGCTTAAGTCTCTTTGATTGAGTCTTCGTGATTACTATTCTTATTCGCATTATTCCTTTTTTTTTTGGATAAGGTAAGTATTATAACCAAAAGAAAACTATACAAGAGCAAAGGGGCATCCCCCAGGATCTAGAGAGGACAAGCCCTCCTAGAAGAAAGCCAAACGGCTACAATAGATCAACTAAAGATGTCATCGGGCAAGTGCCACGAGAGGTGAAGCCATTTATTGTCATAAGATGGAGTCACCTTACGTAAAGAACTAACACGGTTCCGAACATCAAAAACAATATCATATAGAAGAACAGAAACTGGCCTAAGAGGCATATCATGAGTGCGAGCATTCCTCTCCCTCCATATATGGTAAATTCGCATTATTCCACCTGCACTATATACATTATTGGTTCTTTGTGTTTCTGCTAGCTTGTGGACTACACCTTAGTTGACCATTCTGGGAATTGAGTTGATTTGTAATTGAATTGAGGAAGAACTCAAGAGTGGTAAAAGGCAGTGATTGTGAGCACAATATCGGGTAAAAGCCAATAGAGTGCAAACACGAGTGGAGTGATATCATTCGAGTGTAAACACGTGAGATTGTGAGGATTTACATATTTGTTTTGCTTTTTATTATTTCTGATATGTTTGTTTAGTGTTGAGATGGCAGGTCCAAGTTTAACTATTGATGATAAGATCGAGGTTTTGGATACTTTCAAAAGTGATATCCAAGATATTATGAGTGATTATAGAAGATCTTATGAGAAATGGAAAAAGACTTGGAAGGTAACTAAATATGCAGTGAATGAAGAGAGTACTCAACAACCAAAAACTATTAAAGTTGTTTGTAATGAAGTGAGAAGCACTTGTGATGTTGAGTGCATAGCGAATGAAAACACTTGTGAGGCCTTGAATGTTGTGAATTGTGTTATAAGTGACATGGTGAGTGAAAATGCTTGTGAGACCGTGAGCATTGAGGGAGTAAACACTTGTGAGGTAGTGTGCTTTGAGGTTGAAAAACATAGTGAAGTTGACCAGGTGTGTGAGGAGGTCTTTGCAAGTATGGTTGAGATAGTGGCCATGAGTGATGATGAAGCTGTGAGAGCTGGTGAAAAGAAAGTAGATGTGGTAGTGAAGTTTTTCCATAACATTTTCTCTATTGTTTATGCTTTTTCATCGCAGGTACAAGTGGTCAAGTATGATTCTTTTATATTTCAATATCATCGTCCAATTGATTTTGTCATAACTATCTATGATCCGGGTTCGGATTCGAGGACGAATCTATTTCAAGAGAGGGAGAATGACATGATCCAAGGGACAGCATTTGACATGAATGCAGTCACCCAAGGAACATTAGAGCCTTTGCAATTGCAACCATGCCCAATCACACGCCAAAGAGCTAAGAAGATCACAGACGCAATAGCGGGGCCAGAGTTTGCATATAATAGATGCATTCATCCTTCTAGTTTTTACTTGCCTTATGAGATTGATTATGATTCTAATTCTTTAACTCCTATGGATTTATTATCTTTGATTCTTATTAAGCTTGGAGTATGAATGATAAGGTAAAGGCAGAGTTGGTGAGAATAATAGGTTTCCAACGCATTGTGTTTGACCCCGGCAATTGGATGTGGCTTTATATGCAAGAGGAAAAGATCCAAGCTACAATCGAGAGGAGATGGACCTTTTCAAGTCTTGGAAAGGATCAATGACAATGCATATAAGCTGGATTTGCAAGGTAAGTACAACGTATCTACTACTTTTAATGTTTCTGACTTAACTCATTTTGATGCAGGTTCAGATTCGAGGTCGAATCCTTTTCAACAATGAGGGAATGACATGAGTCCAACCACACCAGAGACATTACAGGATGCAGCTAACAACTTAGAGGAACCCATGCAGTTTCCAACAGGTCCAATCACACGTCAAAGAGCAAAGAAGATCAGAGAGGCCTTTGCGGGACTAGCTTAGAGCTATGTGACCAGTTGCAGCAACCAAGTCAAGTGCACACCAGAGACACATATGGGCATAACCAGAGAGGTCCCCAAGCTATTTCATTTGACCCAGATCAGCTCAGACTGAAGCATAGCAGAGCAGCTTCAGCACCAGCACCCTTTTGACCCGATTTCACCCATTTTGGGACTATGTTGAATTCGGCCAAATGGGGGCATTTTTGTCATTTTTGCTCGACATTTTGACTTTATTTATGATGTAATTAGCATGGTTGACTATGCCATTAGGCTTAATTATGCTTAGATTTGTACTTAGCCGGAAGCACGTCAATTTACTATAGCATGTAAGCACCTTAATTAGCTTAAGTGAGATTAGCTTCTAATCTTTGTTTTAAGTTTATTTAGGTGCAAAAGGACCTTAATGGTCGTGGTTGAGGTGCTTGACTTAGGGCTTTTGGTAATTTTAGCTCTAGGGTCATTTTAGCCTTTTTACCCTTTTGTAACCCTTATTATATGACTCTTCTTTGTATTTTTGGATAACCAACGTAATATACAGAATTTTGAAAGAAAGAAATGCTTGATCTTTCCATGGCTATGGCCAAAACCTTGTTGAGGGAGGGATTCCCCTTTTCAAGTTCAAATTGACTTATCTAAGCTTGGCAACTTAGTGGCGTCTCCATTGTTAGCAAAATACAATCTGATTTCATGCTTGTGGTTATCATGGACGTGAGTTTCATGGTGGTTAAGGGCTGATCTTGGTTGGGTTTTGTTCCTACAAAATCAGTATTCAAAGTTCTTGGGGTTTTGAGAAAGATGCTTGGGGTTTGCTTGGTTTCCAACCCATGTGAGTTCTTGTCAAAGATACTCCCACTAGGTACCGTCTGAGTTGTTGGGAAGCGACCGCGAGTGCGAATCGGAAAATCAAGAAGAAAATATGATGCCGCTATCCCTTTGCCCAAAACCCATTTTTTTTTTATTATTCTACAAGCCTAGGCATGTTACTATATATATTCTAAGTATAAAAACTCATAAAACATGCAAAGAACATAAACCTAAACATGCTAACTATCATAAGAACTCTAATTAAAATAAAGAAAGAAAAAGACTTACTTGAACCGAAGACCCCTCCAATCTACAAGCTTTTCTCGAACTCAGCAAGCTCTTCTACGTTCCAAAGAGCCACCCAAGTGTGTGGCCTCCAAAGGTGCACACACCAAAGCTAAAACTCAACGGCAAGACTACGCCTTGAGTGCACGGGTATTTTGCCCTTGGTGCTAGCCTAGGCAAATACCTCAAAACTTTTAACTCGAGGTTCCTCTAGTCAATTAGACTTAAGGATCCTTAAAATCAGTGGCTTACTCTTAAACTTTAGAGTTGCTCACTTATATAAACCTAATATATAAAAGGTTTGGTGCAAAAATTTGTCTTCAAATTCTTTGGGTTTATATAGGTGCTCCAAAGACAACAAAATTAATTAAGAATTCGATGTGGGATAAATGCTAATTTAATCTTAACCATTGGATCTTATTTTAGTGGTTTAATGAGATTATAAAACCCTAATAAGAGTTTGGGCTGAATTGGAAATCAAAACAAATAACAAATTTAAAAAAATTTACTATTCACGTTATTTATTTATTTATTCCAATTCCCAAAGTGCCCCGATCGTCATTCACTAATCCCTAAGCCACTATGGAACCTCATAAATGATCTGTTCAATAATTAAACACATTGAACCATTTATGAACAATTCCTACAACAATCATATATGATGTTAAATTTATACTGTGCACTATTAACCATTGATTTCGACTTTGTTGTGTGTGACCTTTAGGGTTCCCCTCAAGTTGGACATGAAATGAATCGTGATAATTTAATAGAACATAAATTATCCTCCGATCAGATGGTTGTTCGATTTCAATGACCAATGTTGACATCTAGCAACATGCCAAGGCCCCCAAATGAGAAGGAAAGATATATATACCCATTCTGTATGCGATTTACATATGATACGGTCCCTCGCCTCACTGTATCCCCACCGTTTGACATAGGGTATGGAAATTGTCTACCCATGTAGTCTAATGTATGATGTTGATAGTGTCATGAATAGTGCTAACCCAAGAATCTCACATGATTCTTCCGCTGCGGCCACAGTCTCAAGCACTGATCACACATATCAACCCGCGAACTGAAATACTACTCTTATAAGAAAATATTATCCGAGAGAGTGGCGATTCTCTGTTGTATCTTTACAAACTTCATGTGTTTCAACAAATGACCCAATCATACCCTTATGATCGGATCTTTTGAACCGGGGAAGGAGAATGTCAAAGTCATTTGATCCACACATAAGATTGTAAAGACCTCAAGTCTAAGGACTAGTCATATAATCGATACATGAAAGTTCTCACAGACACATGGGATAAACACTCCATATGAAAACTTTCGGCGGTCAGTTTGATGGACACGAGCCACTCATGCATCCATGTGATACACCAAGCATACAGATCTCCGCTAGTAGCCTATGCAATCGGCTACCCCACTTAAGGGCGGATCATATCATCATGCTAGTCTCTCCGCTTTGTGAACATCCAGATTATTCATAAAACTATGATTAGGAACGTTTAAGAGTAATGATTCGCATAAGGCGTGGAAGCACTTCTACCTCCGTGATGAACTTCCTTATCCAGACTGCTTCTTTAGTTGCCTCAGTTGCTGCAATATACTCGGCTTCAGTGGTGGAGTCCGCTGTAGTTGACTGCTTTTAACTTTTCCAACTGACAGCTCCGCTATTCAAAGTAAACAGATATCATGTTTTCGATCTGCTGTCATCCCTATCGGTTTGAAAGCTCTCATCACAATAACCAATGACTTTCATCTCAGAACAATCTCCGTATGTCAAAAACACATACTTAGTTCTTTTAAGATACTTGAGGATTGTTTTGACAGCTGCCCAGTGTTGCTCACCAGGATTTGCCTGATACATGCTCGTTATGCTAAGAGCATAAGAGACATCAGGTCTTGTACATAGCATGACGTACATGATTGATCCTATTGCTGAAGCATAAGGGATCCTACTCATACGCTCTCTATAATAAGGAGTATGTGGACATTACTCCTTAGATAATTTGATTCCATGACAAGTAGGTAAATTACCTCTTTTGGAATCTTCCATTTTGAATCTTTTCAAAACTTTATCTATGTACATAGATTGAGAAAGTCTTAACAACCTCTTAGATCTATTACGGTAGATCTTAATGCCGAGGATGTAAGCTGCTTCTCCCAAATCTTTCATGGAGAAATTCTGAGATAACCATTGCTTGGTGGCTTGCATCATGGGAATATCATTCCCGATGATTAATATGTCATCGACATATAATACAAGAAATATAATAGCACTCCCACTACTTTTCCTGTAAACACAAGGCTCGTCTACATTTTTTATGAAGTTAAATTGTTTGGTTGTCTCATCAAATCGTATATTCCAACTTCTGGAGGCTTGCTTGAGTCCATAAATGGATCGTTTAAGCTTGCATACTTTATTATGATCATCCTTAGATGCAAACCCTTCAGGTTGTGTCATATAGACTTCCTCTATGAGGTTCCCATTAAGGAAAGCTGTTTTGACATCCATCTGCCAAATCTCATAATCAAATGTGCAGCTAGTGCCAGTAAAATTCGAATGGACTTTATCATTGCAACAGGCGAGAAGGTTTCGTCATAGTCAATTCCTTGGATTTATCTATAACCTTTCGCCACCAACCTAGCCTTATAGGTTTGGACGTTGCATTCTGTATCAGTTTTACGCTTATAAATCCACTTACAGCCTATGGGTTTTATCCCTTCAGGTGCATCCACCAAGTCCCAGACTTGATTCTGATACATAGAGTCTATTTCGGATTTCATGGCCTCAAGCCACTTGACTGAATCAATGTCACACATTGCTTCGTCATAACTGGTGGGATCGTCATTATCAATGACCTGATCATGTTCATCATCAATATGGAAAACATATCTTTCAGGCTCATGTCTTTCCCTACCAGACCTTCTAAGTTCATAACCTTGTGGTTGTTCCGTCGCTGCCCTTTTGAGGGGCCTGGGGTTTAGTTCTATATTAGTTTGTTCTTCTCGCACCTCATCGAGGTCAAGTCTACTCCCACTATATTTCTTGAGAAGGAATTCATTCTCTAGAAATTTAGCATTTCGTGAGACAAATGTTCTTTATTCATTTGGGACGTAGAACACGTATGCTCTTGAGTTCAAGGCATATCCTACAAACTTACATTTAATTGCCCTATCATCTAATTTTTTAGTTTGTGTGAGCTTAACATATGCGTCACATCCCCATACTCTTAGATAACTAAGACTAGGACGTTTCCCAAACCATAACTCATATGGTGTTTACGTTATAGTCTTGGAAGGAACTTGGTTTAGTGGTAGTGTTGCAGTTTCTAAAGTAAGACCCCAAAATGAAAGAGGTAGATCCGTGTCTGGCATCATTGATCGGACCATATCTAATAATGTCTGATTTCTCCTTTCGGAGACCCCATTATGCTGTGGAGTTCCCGGAGGAGTCCACTGGGAAACAATGCCATTTTCTCTAAAGTGATCTTGAAATTCGTCGCTTAAGTATTCACCACCTCGGTCAGACCTTAATGACTTAATACTTTTGTTAAGCTGGTTTTCTACTTCAGCTTTGAAGACTTTGAATTTCTCAAAGGCTTCAGATTTGTACCGCATAAGGTACACATACCCATATCGCGAGTGATCATCGATGAAAGTAATGAAGTAGGAGAATCCACCTCTAGCGGTGACTGACATTGGTCCGCGTACATCAGAGTGTATGAGTTCTAATGTCTCCGCTGCACACTGTCATTTACCTTTGAAGGGTAATTTGGTCATTTTACCAAGTAAACAAGACTCACAAGTTCCATAAGGTTCATATTTGAAGGGTCTAAAATACCCATCCTTATGTAGCTTAGTTAATCTTGTTTCATTGATATGACCTAAGTGACTGTGCCATAGAAGTGATTCATTGGGATTATTCGAGTTAACGTTGTATATATTAGAGGTTGAACATTCTTTGTTAGTTTGTAAGACATAGATAGTATTATTCAAAATACCATCTCCATATTTTATTTCATTGAAATAAATAGAACATTCATTACAACTTATTAGGCATGAAAAGCCTTTATTACATAAAGAAGAAATTGAAATGATGTTCTTTACTAGAGAATGTACATAAACACAATCTTCTAAGTCTAAAACTAAACCATTCGGCAAAACTAATGAATAAGTCCCCACGCACAATGCAGCCAGTTTTGCTCCATTACCATGCATAAGTCAACCTCCCCATGATGGAGTCTCCTACTGTTTCTCAGGCCCTGCACATTGTTACACAAGTGAGTCCCACAACCGGTGTCAAGCACCTAAGTAGAAGGTTCAGAGTTTTGAGAATATAGTTCAATCATATACAACATGACTGAAGCATTGGGCTTCTTGGCCTCTTCGGCTTCCCTGACTTCCTTGGCTTTCAAGGATCTGCAGTGTTTCTTCCAATGACCCTTCTTTCCACAAAAGAAACATTTCCCCTTTCCCTTTTTCTTCTCCACCTTACCATTGGGCTTTAGGTGATCTGGAGCCTTGGCCTTGCCCTTATTTTTCTTTGGGCCTCGTGGCTTCAGGTCCATACCCGTAAGCATGACGGAGGTTTTAAGCTCTAGTTTCAAGTCCTTCTCTGTTTGCTTTATCAGATTGTGCAATTCTGCTAAAGTAGCTTCTTTATTAGACAGATGAAACTGCATAATAAAGTTAGAGAAGTCTTTTGGTAAGGACTGAAGAATTAGATCGTGACCTATCTCATGATCCATGATGAACCCGAGGTTGGCCAATTTTTCAATGTGGCCAATCATCTTAAGCACATGTCCACTAACATATCTTTCCTTATACCTTGTTTGGAATAAGGCACATGACACTTGGAATCTCACGGTATGAACGGAAGTTGCATACAACTCCTTCAAGTGAAAGATGATGGTTTGAGCATCCATATCTTCGTAAGCTTTCTGAAGTTCGTCCGACATAGAGCCAAGCATTATGCAAACTACTTGCTTATCATCATCGGCGTGTTTCTTCTAAGCATCAAATGTATTTTGGTCAGCATCTTCTGCGGGTTCAGGGGAAATGGTCTTTCAAGAACATTGAAAATCTTTTCTTGTCGTAAGACAATTTTAAGGTTTCTAAACCAGTCATTGTAGAGTTGTCCCCTTTGAGCTTATGCTTATCAAGGATGGAACAAAGTGATACTCTGTTTGCCATTTGAATGTTTGTGAAATATTTTAACCCACTTGTTAAGAGAGAATGTTAAAATTAGGAATATGTTTTCATTAATATTTCATAATAACATGGGCTTTTAATATTATGAAGTTGCTCCCACTCAATTATTTTAAAATTTTAAGCAAATCGAATCAACCCCAATATGATGGATTTCTTATGGGCAAGGATCCCATTATCATCATTTCATAACTCCGACTAGGGCCGGTCGTTATAAAATACGATAATTAGGTAGGTTCCCAACCAATTTATTATATAAATCACAATTCCTTGATCATTGGGTTGGGCAATCAAACATGCCGTAGCTTATGCTAGTCCTTGTGAACACCCAATCTTTGCCACTAAGTTATAAGACCATGCTTAAGGGTCGCTGAGTCTTATGACTCAGAAAAGTCAAACCATTGTCAATAGTACAATTTAAGGACAAATTGGTGATGGTCAGTCTGGTAAAGCCTAGTCCTGCCAATACGGTTTTAGCCCTTTGGGTCTATACTTTACAATGGGAGGCAAATTTTAGACTTAAATTATTATTTAGGATTTTAGCAAGTTTAAGTGAATAACTGTCAAATGGATTCCTCCATTGAAAATTCCCCAGAGGGAGGGTGGAGCGAACTCTCTTAAATACCCTTACCTCTTAGGCTCTTATTGCCTTGGTGACAGGAATAAACAATAGATGACATGATCCAGGACGACAACAAAGCAAAAGACCCATTACAAGTACCAGAATGGCCAATTACGAGGCAGAGGACCAAAAGACTCAGAGAAGCAATGGCGGGATTAGTTCAGAGTTTTATGGCCGACTGCAACAAACAAATAGAGACGCATGTGGGCTTTGATGGAAAGGGCCCAAAGCCATTTCACTTGGACCAAATCAGTTTAGAATAAAGCTTCCTAGGCATTTGAAGACTTAAAGACTTGATATTTTTGTAATTTCGTATTTAGGGGCATTGTTGTCTTTATGCCTTTAGGGTTTCTTTTGTATCACTATTTAAGCTTTCTTTCTTTTTCATTTGGGAGGCAATCAACGAAATTGTAAACTCAAAAGCTTAAAGCTTTGGCTATGGCCGAATTATTGTAAGGGAGGGATTCCCCTTTTCAAGTTTGAATCGACTTATCTAAGTTTGGCACACTTAGTGGCGTCTCCATTGCTAGCAAAACACTACAAGGATTCATCTTAAAGGTTCTCAATGGCAAGTTCTTTGTGGGTCTTCTTTGTGGCCTTGGAAGGGTTTTGTTCCTACAAAATCATATTCGCGGTTCTTGGGGTTCTGTTCGTTACTTGGGGTTTGCTTGGATTTCGAATCCAAGTGGGTTTCTTGTCATTTGGTATCTAGAGCTCAGGGTTCCAAGGTCTGATTTTTCCTATCTTTTCTTTTTGTTTGATTCTGTTTTTATTTTCGTTCTTGTTATTTTTCGTTTCAGTTCTTGTTGGATCTTGTTTCTGTTTTTGTTTTGTTTATATTCTGGATCTGGTTTTGTTGTTCTGCATATTAGTTCATCTTTTATCATTTTCCAGTTCTGAATCTTTTTGTTCTGTTCTTCATGTCAGTTCATCCTAGTTGCATATCAGTTCATCTTTATCACTTTTTCCAGTTCTGGGTTTCTGTTCTGTTCTTCCTATCAGTTCGTCATAGTCATTCTGTTCTTTAGCATATGTTTAAGAAATAAGCATGTTCTTGGCGGCTGTATGTTTTGTTTCTAAACCCTAGTGAAGTGTGAAATCAGACCCTGAAAAACTAAGTGAAGTCTGAAATCAGACCTAAAACGTAACCTTTGAAATTTGCCTCTGAAATCAGACTCTGAGTTCAGACCTTGAAACTTAACCATTGAATCAGACTCTGAGATCAGACCCTGACACTTAGCCTCTAAAATCAGACCATGACCAGTAACCTCTGAAAATTAGCCTCTGAATTCAGACCCTGAAATCAGACCCTTATTCGACTCTGAAATCAGACACTGACCAGCAGCCTCTGAATACAGACCCTGGATTCAGTCATCAGACTTTTTGAGTGATAGTGATCACTTGAGCAGAAAAAAAAAAGTGAGTAAAAAGGTGATTTTTTTTGATGAATTTAGTTTGTTCCATATTATTATTTAGGTGCCCGTGGAGGGTATCCCATCAAAATTTCTATAGCGGTGCCAAATTTTCTCCCGAAATTGCATACGACCGTGAATTTGCATGCTTATTTTTTTTTCCATTGTGCTAATTGTTTACTCCTTATTTCTAATTACTCTAGCTTAAGTATTATTGATTGAGTCTCTGTCATCACTATTCATGTTCGCGTTTTGTTTTCCGCCTGCCCTATATATATATATATATTATTGGGTCCGTTGTGTTCATGCTAGCTTGAGGACTACATTTGGTTTGTATTCTTGGATTGAGTGTGGTTCACATTTGAATTGAGGATGAACTCAAGAGTGGTAAAAGGCAGTGATTGTGAGCACAGTATCGGGTAAAAGCCAATAGAGTGCAAACACGAGTGGAGTGATATCATTCGAGTGTAAACACGTGAGATTGTGAGGATTTAGATATTTGTTTTACTTTCTTGTTATTTCTAATCTGTTCGTTTAGTGTGGAGATGGCAGGTCTAACTACTGATGACAAGCTTGAGGCTTTGGATAGGAAATTTACAGATATGATGGAGAACATGAATACTGCTTTAGAGAGATTGTCCAAGAGTGTAGAGAGTATTCAAACTGGTAGCAGTCCCAGAGTACCACCACCTCAGAATGTACCACCACCTCACAATGTGCCATCTCGCCGTGTACCACCACAGTATGTACCACCAGATGAAGAGGAAGCTGAAAATGAGTTTGATGATTCTGATGGTTTTGATGATGTGGAGGAGAGATTTCAGCCTGGGCATGATATAGGAGGCCTAATATGAGGTTTGATAGGAGGAATGATAAGAGGGATAGACGGTTTGATGATAGAGGTGCATTTGATGCCAGAAGAGGGGATTATGATCGGAGAGGATATGGTAGGCGAGGAGATGTAGATGGTGATCTAGGTAGCATCAAGATTAAGTTACCAACATTCCAAGGCAAGAATGATCCTGAAGCTTATTTAGAATAGGAAAAGAAAATAGAATTGATTTTCAACTGTCATCACTACTCAGACGAGAAGAAGATCAGTCTGGCAGCAATTGAGTTTACCGATTATGCTATGATTTGGTGGGATCAGCTTGTCTCTACTCGGAGGAGAAACTATGAGAGACCGGTTCAGACATGGGCAGAACTTAGGGGTCTCATGAGAAAGAGATTTATACCCAGCCATTACTATAGGGAGTTGTATCAGAAACTACAACATCTGTATCAGGGGACCAAGAGTGTTGAGGACTATTACACAGAGATGGAAGTTGCCATGATCAGGGAAAATGTAGTTGAGGATGCAGAAGCTACTATGGCACGGTTTCTAGGGGGCTTGAATAGAGAGATTGCAAACATGGTGGAGTTGCATCATTATGTTGATTTGGAGGATATGCTTCACATGGCTATCAAGATAGAAAGGCAACTCAAGAAAAAGTCAACATCCAGATTTGGTACTCAGGCTACTTCTGCATGGAAAGGGAAATGGGTTCCGAATGAGAAGCGAGATGGAGGCTTTGACAAGCCTAGAGGTGAATTCAGTGGAGGCTTTAATAAGCCTAGGGCCGAACCTAGTGCCAAGGGTAAAGAGGTTGCAGAACCGATCAAGACTAGACCAAAACCTGAGGGAGCAACTACTAGAACTAAGGATGTAAAATGTTTCAAATGTTTGGGCATGGGACACTATGCTTCACAATGTCCCAATAGGCGTACCTTAGTGATTGATAAAAAGAGTGGAGAGGTGTACTCTACCGATAGTGCGGTTGAGGAGGAGATGCCAGAGTTGGAGGATGCTAGTGACCATGAGGGAGCTGCATACCCGCTGGATAACTTATCCTTAGTTGTCAAGCGTGCTTTGAGTGCACATGTTGTAGAGGATGAGAGTGTGCAGCAGAGGGAGAATATATTCCATACTAGGTGCCGTGTGAATGGCAAGGGATGTAGTATGATCATAGATGGGGGCAGTTGTACTAATGTAGCTAGCACAGCTTTGATTGAGCGATTGGGGTTGAGTTGCTTAAGACACCCGAAGCCTTACAAGTTGCAGTGGTTAAATGATTGTGGGGAAATAAGTGTGACAAAGCAGGTATTGTTGAGCTTTACCATTGGGCCATACACAGATGATGTCCTATGTGACGTGATACCGATGCATGCAGGACATATTCTTTTGGGCAGGCCGTGGCAGTTTGATAAAAAGGTTATTCATGATGGGTTCAAGAACAAGTACTCTTTCCAGCATAAGGGAAAACCCATTACATTATACCCACTTACACCTGCACAAGTCCATGAAGATCAGGTTAAGTTGCAACTTGAGCGTGACAAAGAGAGAGCGAAGGGAAACACCACCTTGGGTGAGACTAGTGAGAGTGGTGTATCTGGTGAGAAAAATAAGGCCAAGGCCGTGGGAGTTTCCAAGGGGAGTGTGAGTGAACGTAAGGGGGAAACAAAAGGGAGAGTTAAAAAGAGTTTCTACATGGGTGAGGGTGAAGCAAGGAAAGCGTTCAAGGCTAGCAAGCTCATGTTATTGTTAGTCTATAAGGAGCCTCATATTTATTTTACTAACTCTGACCATTTGCTTCCTGTGTCTATTTCATCTCTTTTGCAGGATTACAGTGACGTACTGACAGAGGAGATACCTAGTGGGCTTCCACCCATTAGAGGTATTGAAAATCAGATAGACTTCATAACTGGAGCAGTCATTCCTAACAGACCGGCTTATAGGAGCAATCCCGAGGAGACAAATGAGCTACAAAGGCAAGTACGGGAGTTGATGGACAAGGGGTATGTAAGGGAAACAATGAGTCCTTGTGCAGTACCAGTGCTTTTAGTTCCTAAGAAAGATGGGACGTGGCGTATGTGCGTTGACTGCCGAGATATCAACAATATTACGGTAAAGTATCGTCACCCCATTCCTAGACTAGATGACATGTTGGATGAATTGCATGGTTCCAAAATTTTTAGTAAGATTGATTTAAAGAGTGGATACCATCAAATTCGCATGAGAGAGGGAGATGAGTGGAAAACTGCATTTAAGACTAAGTATGGCTTGTATGAATGGTTAGTCATGCCATTTGGTCTCTCAAACGCACCTAGCACATTTATGAGATTGATGAATCATGTTATGCGTGCATTTTTAGGTAAGTTTGTTGTGGTTTATTTTGATGACATCTTAGTTTATAGTAAAACAGTAGATGAGCATGTAATGCATTTGGAGCATGTACTTGATGTTTTACGAAAAGAACAATTGTATGCTAACTCTGACAAATGCACATTTTGCATGGATAGAATTGTTTTTCTTGGCTTTGTTGTGAGTGTAGATGGCATCGAGGTAGATGTGGAGAAGGTAAAGGCAATTCAGGAATGGCCTACACCAACTACAGTGACAGAAGTCCGAAGCTTTCATGGGTTAGCGAGCTTCTATAGGAGATTTGTCAAGGACTTCAGTAGCATTGCCGCGCCATTGACTGAGGTAGTAAAGAAGACAGTTGGTTTTCAATGGGGCGAGGCGCAAGAGCGAGCATTCCAGGACTTTAAAGCGAAGTTATGCAGTGCACCCATTTTAGCACTACCCAACTTCGAGAAGACATTTGAGATTGAGTGCGATGCATCAGGGTTAGGTATTGGAGCAGTTCTCATGCAAGAAAAACGGCCAATAGCCTATTTTAGTGAGAAGCTGAATGGAGCAGCTTTGAGGTACCCCACGTATGACAAAGAGTTATATGCGCTTGTGAGAGCACTTGAGACATGGCAGCACTACTTGTGGCCTAAAGAGTTCGTGATCCACACCGACCTTGAATCATTAAAACACTTGAAGGGTCAAGGTAAGCTGAATAAGCGACACGCAAAATGGATGGAATTCGTTGAGTCATTTCCATAAGTTATACGCTACAAGCAAGGTAAAGAAAACATAGTGGCCGATGCATTATCTCGCAGGTATGTTTTACTTACTTCAATGCATGCACGGATGTTGGGATTTGATTTGATTAAGGAATTATATGAGTGTGATTCTGATTTTGGTGAGATTTTTGCTACTTGTGCAAAGTCATCTTTTAGAAAGTTTTACATTCATGACGGATTCTTATTTAAAGCGAACAGGTTGTGTGTTCCTGCTTGTAGTATGCGTGAGTTGCTTGTGAAGGAAGCGCATGGGGGAGGTTTGATGGGGCATTTTGGGATTACTAAGACTTTAGCTATTTTACATGAGCACTTTTATTGGCCTAAAATGAAACGTGATGTTGAGCGTATTTATGATAAGTGTCTAACATGTAAGCATGCTAAATCTAAATTAATGCCACATGGTTTGTATACTTCTTTGCCTGTACCTAGTGAACCCTGGGTTGATATATCGATGGATTTTGTGTTAGGTTTGCCTCGGACAAAGAGGGGAAGAGATTCAATCTTTGTTGTAGTTGATAGGTTTAGTAAAATGGCTCATTTCATTGCATGTCATAAAACCGATGATGCTACAAACATTGCAGATTTATTTTTAAGAGACATAGTGCGACTCCATGGTATACCTATGAGTATTGTATCTGATAGAGATGTTAAGTTCCTTAGCCATTTTTGGAAGGTGTTGTGGGCTAAACTAGGCACCAAACTATTGTATTCTACCACATGTCATCCACAGACTGATGGACAAACAGAGGTAGTTAATAGGACTTTATCTCAATTATTGCGCACTATAGTTGGCAAGAATTTGAAGAGTTGGGAAGATTGTTTGCCATTTATTGAGTTTGCATATAATCGTAGCATTCATTCTTCTACATCATTTTCACCTTTTGAAATTGTTTATGGTTTTCAGCCACTAACTCCATTGGATTTGTTACCTTTGCCTGTTGATGAGCATGCAGGGCTAGATGGAAAACGGAAAGCCGATTTGGTCAAGCATATACATGAGAAAGCAAGAGAGCAAATACAATGGAAGAATGAGCAATATGCTTCTCATGCTAATAAGGGAAGAAAGCGTGTGGTATTTCAGCCCGGAGATTGGGTTTGGGTACACATGCGCAAGGAGAGATTTCCTGAACAACGTAAATCTAAGCTACAACCGAGAGGGGATGGTCCATTTCAAGTCTTGGAACGGATTAATGATGTGTCTGCTACATTTAATGTTTCTGACTTAACTCATTTTGATGCAGGTACAGATTCGAGGTCGAATCCTTTTCAAGAGGGAGGGGATGACATGATCCAGGACGACAACAAAGAAAAAGACCCATTACAAGTACCATAAGGGCCAATTACGAGGCAGAGGACCAAAAGACTCAGAGAAGCAATGGCGGGATTAGTTCAGAGTTTTATGGCCGACTGCAACAAACAAATAGAGACGCATGTGGGCTTCGATGGAAAGGGCCCAAAGCCATTTCACTTGGCCCAAATCAGTTTAGAATAAAGCTTCCTAGGCATTTGAAGACTTAAAGACTTGATATTTTTGTAATTTCGTATTTAGGGGCATTGTTGTCTTTATGCCTTTAGGGTTTCTTTTGTATCACTATTTAAGCTTTCTTTCTTTTTTATTTGGGAGGCAATCAACGAAATTGTAAACTCAAAAGCTTAAAGCTTTGGCTATGGCCGAATTATTGTAAGGGAGGGATTCCCCTTTTCAAGTTTGAATCGACTTATCTAAGTTTGGCACACTTAGTGGCGTCTCCATTGCTAGCAAAACTCTACAAGGATTCATCTTAAAGGTTCTCAAGGGCAAGTTCTTTGTGGGTCTTCTTTGTTGCCTTGGAAGGGTTTTGTTCCTACAAAATCATATTCGCGGTTCTTGGGGTTCTGTCCGTTGCTTGGGTTTTGCTTGGATTTCGAATCCAAGTGGGTTTCTTGTCAATAGATCCTCCAAATTAGTCCAACACTTTAAATATGCTTTAAGGTAAGATTTGAGTAAATAATTATCTAGATGTCTTCACAGCTTTTCCTTTTGGCTATAAAAATTTAGTGAGTGAAGGAAGACACCAAATCATTATCTAACTCTAGTAATACCTTTGGTTAAATTAACTTTAGTTTGGAAAGTTTTATTAACGCCTCGGTCCCACCCCACTTGTATATTTTATAATGTCTTTTATTATAAACAAGTGATTTATTTTTATTAGCCTTAAAGGTAATAAATCTCTAAGTTCATCACGGAATAATTACTTAGCTAAGGGATAAGCAATACACTCTCTATTTCCTTAGAAAGTCTCTAGATGTTTACACCCTAAAATAATAATGCCAATTCTAATCATACATAGAATCATCAAACATATGACTTTTAATATGTTGGAATTATTTTAGGCATTAAATAACTTTGATTAATATTTAATTATGATATTACATTTTATTTTAATCAAATAAATTTACTATTCACGTTTTTTTACAGATGCGTGAATTTTAAATGCAATTTCAAAATTCAAATCTTAACCAAATCATGCAAAACTTGTGCCTAAAATTAAGTTCAGGGTGTTAGCTTTCCAACGAGCTTTTACACACCCAATTTCGAGTTCAAATCAGAGAGAACTAATCAAAACAAAAAAAGCGCGCTGATACCACTGTTGGGAAGCGGCCGCGAGTGCGTAGCGGAAAATCAAGAAGAAATTATGATGCCGCTATCCCTTTGCCCATGACCCATTTGTTTTTATTATTCTACAAGCCTAGGCATGTTACTATATATATTCTAAGCATAAAAACTCATAAAACGTGCAAAGAACATAAACCTAGACATGCTAACTATCATAAGAACTCTAATTAAAATAAACAAAGAAAATACTTACTTGAACCGAAGACTCCTCCAGTCCTCCCTCCAATCTACAAGCTTTTCTCGAACTCAGCAAGCGCTTCTACGTTCCAAAGAGCCAACCAAGTGTGTGGCCTCCAAAGGTGCACACACCAAAGCCAAAACTCAACAGCAAGACTACGCCTTGAGTGCACGGGTATTTTTCCCTTGGTGCTAGCCTAGGCAAATACCTCAAAACTTTTAACTCGAGGTTCCTCTAGTCAATTAGACTTAAGGATCCTCAAAATCAGTGGCTTACTCTTAAACTTTAGAGTTGCTCACTTATATAAACCCAAGATATGAAAGGTTTGGTGCAAAAATTTGTGAATGATTCTTTGGGTTTATATAGGTGCTCCAAAGACAACAAAATTAATTAAGAATCCGATGTGGGATAAATGCTAATTTAATCTTAGCCATTGGATCTTAATTTAGTGGTTTAATGAGATTATAAAACCCTAATAAGAGTTTGGGCCGAATTGGAATTCAAAACAAATAACAAAAAAAAAATTATTATTCACGTTACAATTCATGTTTTTTTTATTCCAATTCCCAAAGTGCCCCTATCGTCATTCACCAATCCCTAAGCCACTATGGAACCTCATAAATGATCTATTCAATAATTAAACACATTGAACCATTTATGAACAATTCTTATATGCTGTTAAATTTGTACTGTGCACTGTTAACCATTGATTTCGAATTTGTTGTGTGTGACCTTTTGGGTTCCCCTCAAGTTGGACATGAAATGAATCGTGATAATTTAATCGAACATAAATTATTCTCCGATCAGATGGTCGTTCGATTTCAATGACCAAGGTTGACATCTAGCAACATGCCAATGCCCCAAAATGAGAAGGAAAGATATATATACCCATTCTGTATGCGATTTACATATGATACGGTCCATCGCCTCACTGTATCCCCACCGTTTGACCTAGGGTATGGAAAGTGTCTACCTAGATAGTCAAAGGTATGATGTTGATAGTGTCATGAATCGTGCTAACCCAAGAATCTCACATGATTCTTCCGCTGCGGCCACAGTTCAAGCACTGATCACACATATCAACCCGCGAACTGGAATACTACTCTTATAAGAAAATATTATCCGAGAGAGTGGCGATTCTCTGTTGTATCTTTTCAAACTTCATGTGTTTCAACAAATGACCCAATCATACCCTTATGACCGGATATTTTGAACCGGGGAAGGAGAATGTCAAAGTCATTTGATCCACACATAAGATTGTAAAGACCTCAAGTCTAAGGACTAGTCATACAATCGATACATGAAAGTTCTCACAGACACATGAGATAAACGCTCAATGTGAAAACTTTCGATGGTCAGTTCGATAGACACGAGCAACTCATGCATCCATATGATACACCAAGCGGACGGATCTCCGCTAGTAGCCTATGAGATCGGCTACCCCATTTAAGGGCGGATCATATCATCATGCTAGTCTCTCCGCTTTGTGAACACCCAGAGTATTCACAAAACTATGACTAGGAACGTTTAAGAGTAATGATTCTCATAAGGCGTGGAAGCCATCATCTTATTACTTCAAGGGCTTCATTACAATGTTTGATGATTCATATAATTTATGTAAGAGACGTATAATAAAGATTGTCATTTTATTAATTAATGAAAATATTACAAATACATGTACATATAGCCCATCCAGAAGTTGGGTATAGGGCATATCCCTAACATGAGTTATCTCATTTCTCAACTTCACTCTTGATTCGCTACTGACTAACGATTTTACTATCCCTTATCATGAGCCTACTCTTAGAATTATGCCCTCTAATCACTTCATCATTTTACTTTTATACTCATTTTCACTAATTTCTGCTACTTGATCCTCTTAAGTCTTTATTCTTTCTCAAAATCCTGCTATACTCTATATGTTATTCTTCCTTAGGAAGTCTACTTAGCTACTTAGATTTCCTTCTCATCTCAGTCCTTTGATCTCATTATATGCTTACTTTTCTAAAAACTCTATCAACTTCAATTACTAAGGCATTTCTTACTGAATCTTTAGTTCATGTACTACTCTTTACATAGTCTTTTCCTTCTCACTACCATGAGACTCTTTATAAATTGTTCACTATATTCCTGAGAACCATTCTCTCTGATCTCTTGGTACTTCTAATTTTTTACTTCCTTACGGGTTCCTTAATTCAACAATAGCTTCTGGACTTAGTTCAACTTATTGTAACTTCAAACTATTCTATCTCATACTCCTTACTTATGATTCATTAAACTCATTGGTTTAATTGTCTAACCACCTCGCGATTTGTCTAATCTGTCAATTATTTTTCTTTACTGATTCTTCATGTTACTAGGTTTAGGTTGATGGGTGAGCATAGACATTCCATAGGGATCCCATGGTACATATTTTGTTTAACACTTAAGCTCGGTGATGATCTGGTCAACTACTTCATGTCTTGAGCCACCCATCTATCATCAATTCTCTACACTACTACCTTCTCGTTATATTAATTTTATGCCTAAATGTTCTAAATTTCTTTGTTACCCTTCGCATTCCTCATAATTATTTATGTACCCTAACTCTTGGTTCTAAGTTTGGAATGGCTTCGTGCTCACATATCTGGTTAAATATTTATTCCTTGCCTTATGATTTGTTTCTTTTATTACCTACTCCGAGGTCTTATTTTTATTGCGGCCTCCAAGCTACATTACCTATGCTACTATACATACTGAATTTTCTTACCACTTCCGTTTTCCTTCTTACTGATTTCAGATTTTATCTCTTGGCTCTACGTCGTGCTACTGGGGCAAGTGGTGGTTTTTTCTTCTGTCTACTTATTATATTTCTACTCTCTGCTCTTGCTATAAGCTTCAGGTCTCAACTTTGTCACTTAATTTCCACTGTCCTTATTGATACTCTTGCCGCTCCTAAAAGGCTTTAACCTCTCGGGTCTTTTCTGTTATACTTCCACCGATTTCTACTGGCTTTAGGCTGATCTGTAGGACTTACTATGCTTGATCTATTCTGGGGACTTCTACTAGTACTAGAAGCCTCGTGATGACTTGTCTAGATCTTTGGACCATACTGAGTTCTTTCCTTTATTTCCTCAAAACTTCCTTATTCCTTTTCTGGGTGATCTATCCTTCAAGGTCTTCCCTTTCTTAAAATGAACTCTCATCGGGCTTGTTATAGTTACTTATATATATGCTAATAAGAGCTAGAGTAACATCTAATGCCTTGATAAGTTTCGGTATCCTTGTTCTGATACTCCGTATCCTGGTGGAGTCTGTTTCTCATGTAAGGTAGGTATAAGCTCGATTCAATCAGGACAGTTTCATTGGTTGGCATTGCAGAAGGGTGAGGATTTGGGTAGATCGGGGCCTTATCTAATGAATTTCCTTGGTTTGGGTAACTAATCATTTTCCTAACGTTATTCCTCTTATTTGTCTGTGGATCTAGGTTTGGGGAATCTATAATCTCTGCATCCTTATGGCTATTCTTAGTTAATCGAGGAACTCACTATCTATACGAAGTGTTCGATAGTTATTAGATCAACTGGAAGAATTTCTGAGAAGGAAATGAATCTTACTTGGAAAGAAAGGACTCTACTTAGGTCTATTCGGTATTTTACTTTTGTTTAGACTTGCTATATTCTTCTTCACTATTCCAAGTTCTGGTGTTTTCTATCTTGTCTCATTCTATGCTTTTATCTCTTTACTGTCTCTGGTTACGTAGATCGTATGTTCCTTACTTTTCTTTCCTTGCTTTTCTTTCTGACTTTCTCTCTCTCTCTCTTTCCTACTTCCTTAGGTGGTTATCCATAGAACTTCTTTATTATTGCTTTCTATTTCTTTACTTTTCCGTCTTCGACTGCTTAAACCTCTATGTGTCTCTCTTCCTTATAACTCATTTTCCACTCCCTTTGGTACTTTTATTAAAATCTTACTGTCTGATTTCATAGTTCGTTTGTACATCTGATTATAGGTCAGAATAACTACAGGGAAATTCTCAACTTGGATCTAGAGTGTCGTTGTTCTTGTAAGGAGAACTATTTGATTAGTCTGGGAAGGCTTACTAACCTGTCTATAGAACTTTGAGGACGTACTCGAAGATCGGATATTGGAGAGGTAGTGCCTTGCATACGAGTATCCCGGACATACTGCGTATACAAAACCCCAACACTCTACTCACTGCAGTCACTGACTCCCTAAACTTGGCTCTGATACCATCTTTGTAACATCCCCGATCTGGGAGATGTTACCGGCATGGGGTAGCACGTACTAACCCCATAAGCTTCTGACTTCCTAACCATGAACAAATACAATTATTCTTTTCTTAATTTAAATATCTTTAGTATGAGACTGTAGCCCAAGTTTAAAATATTTCATACAAACTCAACGTTAACGACTGTACTCAATAACTTTTACTTTTTTTTTACAATGACTTTTTACAACCAAAGACGGATACATGATTTTTGACTGACTCTGACTGGACTCTCACTCTTCTGACTTAGACTGGTGGACTCCAAACCCTAGTGACTGCATCCCTCCTCCCGAGCTCGTCCTTCTAGAATACTTGTAAAATAAAGAATTTAGGGGTTGAGGGTTTGATCGTTATTCGATCTAAGTGAGTGGACGAAAAACTGGAATACTGATATGAAATCAATCGGTTCTAAAATCAAAGTTTCAGAAAAATGACTTATATGAAAACTCTCTTCCTGAAAACTTTACTTGAAATCTATTTTATAAAACTTAACCTTTCTAAAAACTACTTTCTGAAAACTTCTTTCTAAAATCTGGTCTCTGAAAACTATTTCCTGAAACTCTGATATCTGAAAACTCTTTTTCTGAAAATCTAATGTTTAAGTGTTGTCTGTATCTGAAAATTGATGTATGAGGGCGTTACATATCGCAGTCCCCCCATACGCCTAACTGGAGCCAGCAGTGCAAATCCATGTCCTTGGGGCGTTACGTATCGCTGTCCCCCAAGCCACGAAACTAGAACTGGTGGTGCGGATCTATCCTACCCTCCAAGCTCTGAAACCAGGGTCTATGGGCGTTACGTATCGCTGTCCCCCTAGCCCTGATCTAGGATCTGGGGGCGTTACGTATCGTTGTCCCCCCAGTCCTCTACATGTGCACATGTTTTATGTTCTTTGTCCATCAATTCCAACTGTATCAAGTTACATACTGGGGTGGGTTTTTCCCCCATGCCCTGAAAAACATAAAACTCCTGTTTCGAAAATATTTATTTTCTAAAATATTTCTCAAAGTATGCTTAATAAAATGTATCTGATAAAGAAAATTGGCTAACGCCCTAAAAGCGAGAATAGTAAGTCTGATATGAAAATATGAAAAGAAAATCAAGTAAAAGAGAAAGTGTCCACTCAATGTGTTGAAGTCCTGTTAGCCTTTCATCACTATGCTGAAGAACTTGTGGTTCCTACGATGATATTCATTTTCCTTATGAATTCCCTCATCTTTCAAGGATACCAAGCTCAACTTTGCTTCATCTTCCTTCTTCTTCCCTTATTCTTCATTTCTTCTTCCTCTTATTTCCCTTCTTCCTCCTCCTCCTCCTCTATCTTCTCACGTTTTTCTTCTTTCCTCACTTCATCTCATTTTGTGAATTAGTGAATAGTACCCTTTCTTATATACTAGGTCCTATTTGATATTAGGAAGAATGAAGAAATGTGTAGAAAGTTTGAGATTGTTCCAATTGAGTCCAAAATTACTATTCATCTGAATTTTGACTTACGGTTTTGACCTATTTCCGATTCGAATTTGGAAAAATATTTAACGTGGAAGTTGTAGATCTCGATCTTAGCTTTCAGGTGGTATAAAATTCATACAAATCCGAGTTCGAATGAGAAAGTTACGGCCCAAATACCATGCATTGTCTGGAATAGAACATCGCAACATCTAATATCGGGTTCTCAAAGATTTTACCGATAGCCACCTCACGAAGGTATATATTTCTAATAATAATTTATATTATATGACACTTGTCTCGCAGTGTATCAGTATTCAGAATTCCCAATCGTTACATTGTTGTATGGAGGAGCATAAAGCAATCTTGCATTGCTGACTCCACCATGGAGGTTGAATATGTAGCGGCTTGTGAAGCAGCTAAGGAAGCAGTCTGGCTCCGTAAATTCTTGGCAGATCTGGAAGTTATTCCAGATATGGATAAACCACTCACACTTTATTGGGATAATACTGGTGCAGTGGCAAATTCAAAATAACCAAGAAGCCACAAGAGGGGTAAGCATATTAAGAGAAAATATCACCTCATCAGGGAGATAATACAAAGAGGAAATGTCACTGTCATGTAGATTCCATCCGCAGACAACCTGGCTGATCCTTTTACAAAGAACTTTTCAGCTAAAGTTTTTGAAGGTCACCTAAAGGGTTTAGGATTACATGACATGTCTCATTTGCTCTAGTTCAAGTGGGAGATTGTTGGGATATATGCCATAGTGACAAGAAACCCACTTGGATTCGAAATCCAAGCAAACCCAAAGCAACGGACAGAACCCCAAGAACCGCGAATTTGATTTTGTGGAAACAAAACCCTTCCAAGGCCACGAAGAAGACCCACAAAGAACTTTCCCTTGAGAACCTTTAAGATGAATCCTTGTAGTGTTTTGCTAGCAATGGAGACGCCACTAAGTTTGCCAATAAGTCGATTCAAACTTGAAAAGGGGAATCCCTCCCTTACAAGAATTCGGCCATAGCCAAAGCTTTAAGCTTTTGAGTTTTATAAATTTCGTTGATTGTTTTCCAAATGAAAAAGAAAGAAAGCTTAAATAGTGATACAAAAGAAACCCTAAAGGCATAAAGACAACAATGCCCCTAAATACGAAATTACAAAAATACCAAGTCTTTAAGTCTTCAAATGCCTAGGAAGCTTTATTCTAAACTGATTTGGGCCAAGTGAAATGGCTTTGGGCCCTTTCCATCGAAGCCCACACGCGTCTCTATTTATTTGTTGCAGTCGGCCATAAAACTCTGAACTAATCCCGCCATTGCTTCTCTGCGTCTTTTGGTCCTCTGCCTCGTAATTGGCCCTTCTGGTACTTGTAATGGGTCTTTTGCTTTGTTGTCGTCCTGGATCATGTCATCCCCTCCCTCTTGAAAAGGATTCGACCTCGAATCTGTACCTGCATCAAAATGAGTTAAGTCAGAAACATTAAATGTAGCAGACACATTATACTTACCTTGTAAATCCAGCTTGTATGCATTGTCATTAATCCGTTCCAAGACTTGAAATGGACCATCCCCTCTCGGTTGTAGCTTAGATTTACGTTGTTCAGGAAATCTCTCCTTGCGCATGTGTCCCCAAACCCAATCTCTGGGCTGAAATAACACACGCTTTCTTCCCTTATTAGCATGAGAAGCATATTGCTCATTCTTCCGTTGTATTTGCTCTCTTGCTTTCTCATGTATATGCTTGACCAAATCGGCTTTCCTTTTTCCATCTAGCCCCGCATGCTCATCAACAGGCAAAGGTAACAAATCTAATGGAGTTAGTGGCTGAAAACCATAAACAATTTCAAATGGTGAGTAAGATGTAGAGGAATGAATAATGCGATTATATGCAAATTCAACAAAAGGCAAACAATCCTCCCAGGTTTTTAAATTCTTATTGATAATAGTACGCAATAACTGAGTCAAAGTCATATTAACAACCTCGGTCTGGCATCAGTTTGGGGGTGGCAAGTAGTAAAATATAAAAGTTTAGTTCCCAACTTACCCCATAAAACTTTCAAAAAGTGACTAAGGAATTTGACATCACGACCTGAAACTATAATCCGTGGAATCCCATGGAGTTGTACTACTTCTCTAAAGAACAAGTCAGCAATGTTAGTGGCATCATCAGTTTTATGACATGCTATAAAGTGTGCCATCTTACTGAACCTATCAACTTAGTCCTAGGTAAACCCAAGATAAAGTCCATCGATATATCTACCCATGGCTCACTAGGTATAGGCAATGGTGTATACAACCCATGAGGCATAACCTTAGATTTAGCCTGTTTACAAGTTAAGCATTTATCACACAAACGCTCAATATCTCTCTGCATTTTAGGCCAATAAAAATGTTCACTCAAAACCCCTCAGGTTTTGGCAATGCCAAAGTGCCCCATTAAACATCCCCCATGTGCTTCCCTCACTAACAACTCACGCATACTACAAACAGGAATGCATAATCTATTCTCCCTAAATAGAAACCCATCATGTTGGTAGAACTTACTAAAAGCAAACTTTTCACATGCAGCATAGATAGTACTAAAGTCAATATCACTAGCATAAAGTTCTTTAATAAATTCAAACCCAAGCATTCTTGCACTCAATGAAGTAAGTAAAGCATACCTTCGCGATAGTGCACCGACGATAATGTTTTCCTTACCTTGTTTGTAGCGATTACATATGGAAATGTCTCAACAAACTCTAACCATTTTGCGTGTCGTTTGTTCAGCTTACCTTGGCCCTTTAGATGCTTCAATGATTCATGATCTGTATGGATCACAAACTCTCGAGGCCACAAATAATGCTGCCAAGTCTCAAGGGCTCGCACTAGTTGATGCGTCCCACATCGGTTGCGGGGTGCCTCCTGGGCTGGTTTATAAGGCCAGGGCCAACCCTCTCCCTCTGAGCTAGCTTTTGGGGCAGAGTTAGGGCTTGGTTCTTATCAGTTGGTATCAGAGCCACCACTCCGTGTGAATGGCCGGTGTCTCTTGGGGTTCGGTAAAAAACGCCGACTGAGGCAGTCGGGTCTCAAGGGGGTGGGGATGATGCGTCCCACATCGGTTGCGGGGTGCCTCCTGGGCTGGTTTATAAGGCCAGGGCCAACCCTCTCCCTCTGAACTAGCTTTTGGGGCAGAGTTAGGGCTTGGGTTCTTATCAGTTGGTATCAGAGCCACCACTCCGTGTGAATGGCCGTGTCTCTTGGGGTTCGGTAAAAAACGCCGACTGAGGCAGTCGGGTCTCAAGGGGGTGGGGATGATGCGTCCCACATCGGTTGCGGGGTGCCTCCTGGGCTGGTTTATAAGGCCAGGGCCAACCCTCTCCCTCTGAGCTAGCTTTTGGGGCAGAGTTAGGGCTTGGGTTCTTATCAGTTGTATCAGAGCCACCACTCCGTGTGAATGGCCGGTGTCTCTTGGGGTTCGGTAAAAAACGCCGACTGAGGCAGTCGGGTCTCAAGGGGGTGGGGATGATGCGTCCCACATCGGTTGCGGGGTGCCTCCTGGGCTGGTTTATAAGGCCAGGGCCAACCCTCTCCCTCTGAGCTAGCTTTTGGGGCAGAGTTAGGGCTTGGGTTCTTATCACTAGTGCATACAACTCCTTGTCATATGTGGGGTACCTCAAAACTGCTCCATTCAGCTTCTCACTAAAGTACGCTATTGGTCGCTTTTCTTGCATAAGAACCGCTCCAATGCCCATCCCGGATGCGTCACAGTCAATCTCAAATGTCTTCTCAAAGTTGGGTAGTGTCAAGACTGGTGCACTGCACAACTTCATTTTCAGATCCTGGAATGCACGCTTCTGCTCTTCACCCCATTTGAAGCCAACAGTCTTCTTCACTACTTCAGTCAATGGTGCTGCAATACTACTGAAGCCTTTAACAAATCTACGGTAGAAGCTTGCTAATCCATGGAAGCTTATGACTTCTGTCACTGTTGTTGGTGTGGGCCAATCCTGAATTGCCTTCACCTTTTTTAAATCGACCTCGATGCCATCTGCACTCACAACAAATCCAAGGAAAACAATTCTATCCATACAAAAAGTGCACTTATCAAAGTTATCATACAGGTTTTCTTGCCTTAACACATCAAGAACATGCTTCAAATGCATAACATGCTCATCTACTGTTTTACTATAAACTAAGATGTCATCAAAATAAACCACAACAAACTTTCCTAAAAATGCACGCATAACATGATTCATCAATCTCATAAATGTGCTAGGAGCGTTTGAAAGACCAAATGTCATAACGAACCATTCATACAAGCTATACTTAGTCTTAAATGCAGTTTTCCACTCATCTCCCTCTCTCATGCGAATTTGATGGTATCCACTCTTTAAATCAATCTTACTAAAAATTTTGGAACCATGCAATTCATCCAACATGTCATCCAGTCTAGGAATGGGGTGATGATACTTTACCGTAATATTGTTGATAGCTCGGCAATCAACGCACATACGCCACGTCCCATCTTTCTTAGGAACTAGAAGCACTGGTACTGCACAAGGACTCATGCTTTCCCTTACATACCCCTTGTCCATCAACTCCCGTACTTGCCTTTGTAGCTCCTTTGTCTCCTCGGGATTGCTCCTATAAGTCGGTCTGTTAGGAATGACTGCTCCAGGTATGAAGTCTATCTGGTGCTCAATACCTCTAATGGGTGGAAGCCGACTAGGTATGTCCTCTGTCAGTACGTCACTGTAATCCTGCAAAATAGATGAAATAAACACAGGAAGAAAAGGGTCAGTGTTAGTAAAATAAATATGAGGCTCCTTGTAGACTAACAATAGCATGAGCTTGCTAGCCTTGAACACTTTCCTCGCTTCACCCTCACCCTTGTAGAAACTCTTTTTAGCTCTCCCTTTTGTTTCCCCCTCACGTTCACTCACACTCCCCTTGGGAACCCCCACGGCCTTGGCCTTATTTTTCTCACCAGATACACCACTCTCACTAGTCTCACCCAAGGTGGTGTTTCCCTTCGCTCTCTCTTTGTCACGGTCAAGTTGCAACTTAACCTAATCTTCATGGACTTGTGCAGGTGTAAGTGGGTATAATGTAATGGGTTTTCCCTTATGCTGGAAAGAGTACTTGTTCTTGAACCCATCATGAATAACCTTATTATCAAACTGCCACGGCCTGCCCAAAAGAATATGTCCTGCATGCATCGGTATCACATCACATAGGACATCATCTGTGTATGGCCCAATGGTAAAGCTCAACAATACCTGCTTTGTCACACTTATTTCCCCACAATCGTTTAACCACTGCAACTTGTAAGGCTTCGGGTGTCTCAAGCAACTCAACCCCAATCGCTCAATCAAAGTTGTGCTAGCAACATTAGTACAACTGCCCCCATCTATGATCATACTACATCCCTTGCCATTCACACGGCACCTAGTATGGAATATGTTCTCCCTCTGCTGCACACTCTCATCCTCAACAACATGTGCACTCAAAGCATGCTTGACAACTAAGGATAAGTTATTTAGCGGGTATGCAGCTCCCTCATGGTCACTAGCATCCTCCAACTCTGGCATCTCCTCCTCGACCTCACTATCGGTAGAGTACACCTCTCCACTCTTCTTATCAATCACTAAGGTACGCCTATTGGGACATTGTGAAGCATAGTGTCCCATGCCCAAACACTTGAAACACTTGACATCATTTGCTCTTATACCAAATGACAAGAAACCCACTTGGATTCGAAATCCAAGCAAACCCCAAGCAACGGACAGAACCCCAAGAATCGCGAATTTGATTTTGTGGAAACAAAACCCATCCATGCAGAAGTAGCCTGAGTGCCAAATCTGGATGTTGACTTTTTCTTGAGTTGCCTTTCTACCTTGATAGCCATGTGAATCATATCCTCCAAATCAACATAGTGATGCAACTCCACCATGTTTGCAATCTCTCTATTCAAGCCCCCTAGAAATCATGCCATAGTAGCTTCTGCATCCTCAACTACATTTGCCCTGATCATGGCAACTTCCATCTCTGTGTAATAGTCCTCAACACTCTTGGTCCCCTGATACAGATGTTGTAGTTTCTGATACAATTCCCTATAGTAATGGCTGGGTATAAATCTCTTTCTCATGAGACCTCTAAGTTCTGCCCATGTCTGAACCGGCCTCTCATAATTTCTCCTCCGAGTAGTGACAAGTTGATCCCACCAAATCATAGCATAATCGGTAAACTCAATCGCTGCCAGATTGATCTTCTTCTCGTCTGAGTAGTGATGACAGTTGAAAATCAATTCTATTTTCCTTTCCCATTCTAAATAAGCTTCAGGGTCATTCTTGCCGTGAAATGTTGGTATCTTGATCTTGATGCTACCTAGATCACCATCTACATCTCTTCGTCTACCATATTCCCTCCTATCATAATCCCCTCTTCTGGATCAAATCCACCTCTATCATCAAATCACCTATCCCTCCTATCATTCCTCCTATCAAACCTCATATTAGGCCTCCTATCATGCCCAGGCTGAAATCTCTCCTCCACATCATCAAGACCATCAGAATCATCAAACTCATTTTCAGCTTCCTCTTCATCTGGTGGTACATACTGTGGTGGTACATGTCGAGGTGGCACATTATGAGGTGGTGGTACATTCTGAGGTGGTGGTATATGCTGGGGTGGTGGTGCTCTGGGACCGCTACCAGTTTGAATACTCTCTACACTCTTGGTCAATCTCTCCAAAGCAGTATTCATGTTCTCCATCATATCTGTAAATTTCCTATCCAAAGCCTCAAGCTTTTCATCAGTGGTTAGACCTGCCATCTCAACACTAAACAAACAGATTAGAAATAATAAGAAAGTAAAGCAAATATGTAAATCCTCACAATCTCACGTGTTTACACTCATCACTCCACTCGTGTTTGCACTATATTGGCTTTTACCCAATACTGTGCTCACAATCATTGCCTTTTACCACTCTTGAGTTCGTCCTCAATTCAAATGTGAATCACACTCAATCCAAGAATACAAACCAAATGTAGTCCTCAAGCCAGCATGAAACACAAGGGTCTAATAATATATATGGGACAGGTGGAAACAAAATGCGAACAGGAATAGCAACGACGAAGACTCAATCAATAATACTTAAACTAGAGTATTTGGAATAAAGAAGTGAACAATTAGCACAATGGAAAAAAAAATAAGCATGCAAATTCACGGTCGTATGCAATTTCGGGAGAAAATTTGGCACCGCTATAGAAATTTTGATGGGATACCCTCCACGGGCACCTAAATGATAATTTGGAACAAACTAAATTCAACCAAAAAATTTCACTTTTTTGCTCAAGTGATCACTATCACTCAAGTCCCTTTTTTTTTTTGATAACGTCAGATGCTGATACTGTGGTTCTGATTTCAGAGGCTGATTTAGTAATGATTTCAGAGGCTGATTTAGGTTATGATTTCAGAGGCTGATTTTCAGGGTCTGATTTCAGAGGCTTTTGGTCAAGGTCTGATTTCAGAGGCTACTGGTCAGTGTCTGATTTCAGAGGTTAATTTTCAGGGTCTGATTTCAGAGGCTACTGGTCAGGGTCTGATTTCATAGGTTACTATTCAGTGTCTGACTTCAGAGGCTACTGGTCAGGGTCTGATTTCAGAGACTAAGTTTCAAGGTCTGATTTCAGAGTCGGATTTCAAAGGCTAAGTTTTTAGAGTCTGATTTCAGAGTCTGATTTCAGGGTCTGAATTCAAAGTCAGATTTCAAATTTCACTAGGGTTTTAGAAACAAATCACACAGCCGCCAAAGAACATGCTTATTTCTTCAACATATGCTAAAGAACAGAAAGTATATGACGAACTGATATGAAGAACAGAACAAAAAACCCAGAATTGGAAAATGATAAAAGATGAACTGATATGCAAAACACAACAAAATCAGATCCAGAAATAAACAAAACGAAAACAGAAACAAGATCCAACAAGAACTGAAACGAAAATAACAAGAACGAAAATAAAAACAGAATCAAACAAAAGAAAAGATAGGAAAAATCAGACCTTGGAACCCTGAGCTCTAGATACCAAATGACAAGAAACCCACTTGGATTCGAAATCCAAGCAAACCCCAAGCAACGGACAGAACCCCAAGAACCGCGAATTTGATTTTGTAGAAACAAAACCCTTCCAAGGCCACAAAGAAGACCCACAAAGAACTTGCCCTTGAGAACTTTTAAGATGAATCCTTGTAGTGTTTTGCTAGCTATGGAGATGCCACTAAGTTTGCCAAAACTTAGATAAGTCGATTCAAACTTGAAAATGGGAATCTCTCCCTTACAAGAATTCGGCCATAGCCAAAGCTTTAAGCTTTTGAGTTTTATAAATTTCGTTGATTGTCCCCAAAATGAAAAAGAAAGAAAACTTAAATAGTGATACAAAAGAAACCCTAAAGGCATAAAGACAACAATGCCCCTAAATACGAAATTACAAAAATACCAAGTTTTTAAGTCTTCAAATGCCTAGGAAGCTTTATTCTAAACTGATTTAGGCCAAGTGAAATGGCTTTGGGCCCTTTCCATCGAAGCCCACATGCGTCTCTATTTGTTTGTTGCAGTCGGCCATAAAACTCTGAACTAATCCCGTCATTGCTTCTCTGAGTCTTTTGGTCCTCTGCCTCGTAAATTGGCCATTCTGGTACTTGTAATGGGTCTTTTGCTTTGTTGTCGGCCTGGATCATGTCAACAGTCTCAAGCATTGATCAAACATATCAACTTACGAACTGGAATACTACTCTTATAAGAAAATATTATCCGAGAGAGTGGCGATTCTCTGTTGTATCTTTACAAACTTCATGTGTTTCAACAAATGACCCAATCTTACACTTATGACCGGATCTTTTGAACCGGGGAAGGAGAATGTCAAAGTTATTTGATCCACACATAAGATTGTAAAGACCTCAAGTCTAATGACTAGTCATAAAATCGATACATGAAAGTTCTCACAGACACATGGGATAAACACTCCATTTGAAAACTTCCGGCGGTTAGTTCGATGGACACGAGCAACTCATGCATCCATGTGATACACCAAGCGGACGGATCTCCGATAGTAGCCTATGAGATCGGCTACCCCACTTAAGGGCGGATCATATCATCATGCTAGTCTCTCCGCTTTGTGAACGCCCAGATTATTCACAAAACTATGACTTGGAACATTTAAGAGTAATGATTCTCATAAGGCATGGAAGCCATCGTCTTATTACTCCAAGGGCTTTATTACAGGGTCATTCTTGCCGTGAAATGTTGGTATCTTGATCTTGATGCTACCTAGATCACCATCTACATCTCTTCGTCTACCATATTCCCTCCTATCATAATCCCCTCTTCTGGCATCAAATGCACCTCTATGATTAAATCGCCTATCCCTCCTATCATTCCTCCTATCAAACCTATTAGGCCTCCTATCATGCCCAGGCTGAAATCTCTCCTCCACATCATCAAGACCATCAGAATCATCAAACTCATTTTCAGCTTCCTCTTCATCTGGTGGTACATACTGTGGTTGTACACGTCGAGGTGGAACATTATGAGGTGGTGGTACATTCTGAGGTGGTGGTATATGCTGGGGTGGTGGTGCTCTGGGACCGCTACCAGTTTGAATACTCTCTACACTCTTGGTCAATCTCTCCAAAGCAGTATTCATGTTCTCCATCATATCTGTAAATTTCCTATCCAAAGCCTCAAGCTTTTCATCAGTGGTTAGACCTGCCATCTCAACACTAAACAAATAGATTAGAAATAACAAGAAAGTAAAGCAAATATGTAAATCCTCACAATCTCACATGTTTACACTCATCACTCCACTCGTGTTTGCACTCTATTGGCTTTTACCCGATACTGTGCTCACAATCATTGCCTTTTACCACTCTTGAGTTCGTCCTCAATTCAAATGTGAATCACACTCAATCCAAGAATACAAACCAAATGTAGTCCTCAAGCCAGCATGAAACACAAGGGTCTAATAATATATATGGGACAGGTGGAAACAAAATGCGAACAGGAATAACAACGACGAAGACTCATTCAATAATACTTAAACTAGAGTATTCGGAATAAAGAAGTGAACAATTAGCACAATGGAAAAAAATAAGCATGCAAATTCACGGTCGTATGCAATTTCGGGAGAAAATTTGGCCTCTCATTCTTGAAAACCCTAGCCTCCATCTTCTTCCTCATTCTCTCTCAATTGTTGAGAAAATAAAAATAAGAACAAGAAAAATAAGAAAAATACAATTGTGACACAACTCTCTAAAGTGTTTAGGGATTTAATTTGTGTGAGTCAAGCCCACACTTGTTTCCGTTAGTTGTAAGACATAACACGTAAGATCTTACTTTATCCAAAAAAAAAACACGTAAAATCTTTTGGTGTCGAACAAAATTATCTCCTTCTCCATCTTATACTACCATCACGGCAGTGAGCATAGATTTTGCTCACTGCCACATTTGGCATTGGGGTTTGGGGCTCGGTTTGAATCTTATTTAATCCGAAATTTTAGGAAACACATGAGGACGTTTTGGGACAGTGTTGTGGCAGATATTTGAGTTAAAAATCAGACCAGAATCATCTTTGCTAGTCACAAAATTCACGGGTTGAATTGGGTGCAGTTCGGGCGCATAACGGGTCCAAAATAGTCCAATATTTCGCTGCAGTTCGGGGACTGTTTCAGGGGCGTTCCGGGGCTAAAATTTTGTCCGAAACAGAAACAAAATTTCAGTATACCTGCTGGTCAGATTTGGTATTCACAGTAGAAGGGCAGAAAAAATTTTCAAGTCCGATCCGTGAGCCTAAGACGCTTCCGCCACGCGAGGGAAAGCGTTTCCAACAATTGGCATCGAGAGCGAGGTTGAAAAGTGTTCTTAACCTTTCTCTTTTTCATTTAAAGTTTCTGTTTTTAATATATTTATATGAGTTATAAATATGATATGCATGTTTAGATGAGTTGGCACAATATACATATGATGAATGTTTTTTGTTATTTCATGTGATGAATGGATTTTGCATTGGTCGTAAATTTTTCCGGCTCTTATTTTTGTAGTTGGTTTTGTTTTTGGGATGTAAGGCCATAAAGCATTGATTACAATTGTTGTAATTTTTTTGTCAATGTAAAGTTTCAATTTTTGTAATTTGGAGCACCGAAGTCGCAAAAGGAGCCAACACCACTTTGAAGCGGGATTTGAAGACCAATGGATGCCTTGGTAAATCTTATGTACTAATTAGATCAGTATAGAAAAATAAGAGTCTGGTCAATGCAAAATAATTTTATGTTATATGTATGTTTATTTCGAATTGTTTGAATAACATGTCATATAGCTTAGGGTGCCCACTCTTGCATTTTACATGCCATAACATGTTTTAGATGCATTATCATTATAGACATAAAAATATAATTTTATGTAATTTAAAGTGTTTAAATTAGAATATGATATGCATGGAAATCAATTAATTGGATTAATTGGATTTATGGTTTAAAATTTGAATTCTAATATATTGGGTTTAATTAGTGCATAATAAATTCCATTGGTATATAGGATGGAAACCCGGATATAAATTCCATAGCCGAATCCAAATGGACGGTAATATGGTCTGCACTCGGGATACAATTCCACGTACCATTGGATTTTATAACGCACTAAGATTAATTAAATAGTTTAATACAAATCTTGACCTTTGTACGATTCTTAAAAATTTTAAACCTTTTAGTGTTCTAGTATTTTAAGAGTTAAAATATAATAGGTCACTAATACCACTCTAATTAAATTTGTTTAATTGAGTAATATAATTAGTAGAGACTAATGGAAAATTAGTGATATAAATTTTAAGAGTTAAAATTGGTTAGGTCACTAATGTTAAACTAGTGTAAATAAATATTATGATTTAGCCGCCATATTTTTATCCACACTAGTTAATATAAAATATTAGATATTTTATAGAAAGAAACCTTAATTTTAAAATAGTGAGTGGGAGAGGGATATACGACAGTATATCCCACGATCTCTGTTGTTAGTCCAAAAACGTGAGATTCAAAAGGCGCCTCGAGACGGCTTTGCTTTCGTCCCCCTATGATGGTGTTCATTTTGGGTCAATATCAGGTTTGGGTTCCGAGAGGATAGAGATTCTAGATGTATCTTGTGAACTGACATACCCTACGGCGGCTCTTCACTCATTAAGTCCAAGAATCCTGAAACGGCGGGTCACACTCACAAAGGAATAATTAACTGTTAATAAAATTCCTTGATCGGATGAAACAGTAGTTGTTTAATATAGGAATAAGAGTTATTCCCGCATATATTAAATCGACTGAGATTGGCTCGATCTATCATGTAAGTACTTGACCTACCCTATGGCGGCACTTACTTGTGGGATGATAGATTTCCGTGGCATAGTAATTCTATTAGGTTTCTAATTCATTATTCATGGTTCATGCATCATCATGTTTAATTTTATGCCAAAATTATTTGATGATTTTAATATGCGATAAATGGATGTTAAATGCATGTTTTATTTTTCAGCCATGGTATTTTCAATTATTTCCATACTCTCAAACGATAAATTAACGGGAGAAAATTATGTTAAATGGAAAAGTAACATGAACGCTATCTTGGTCTGTGAAGACCTAAAGTTTGTCCTGACGGAGGAGAGTCCTCCCGAGCCGGCCAGAAATGCTGGCCAAGCTGTGCGCGATACCTACCAGAAATGGATCGTAGCAAATGAGAAAACCTGCTGCTACTTGCTAGCAGGGATGTCTAAGGTTCTTGCTGCAAAACATGAACTTATGGCTCTAACATCTCATATGATGGAGTCATTGCAGGGCATGTTTTGGCAGCCTTCGGAGCATCAGCGCCATAAAGCCATGGTCTCAGCGATGACTGCTAGGATGAAGGATGGGACATCAGTCCGAGAGCACATCTTGAGGATGATGACCTATCTCAACACTGCTGAAACCCATGGAGCTCGTATTGACGAGCGTAGCCAGGTGACCATGATTATGGAAACTCTTTCGAAGAGTTTCATGCAGTTTAAAAGCAACTATGTTATGAACAAGTTGACTTTTACTTTGACCCAGCTGCTTAATGAGCTCACCCACTACGAGTCCATGCTTGTGGATCCTTGTAAGTCCAGTGCTGAGGCAAATGTTGCCGAGTCTTCTAAATCTGCAAAGATGAAGAAGAATAATACTGGGAAGGCTAAAAGGTAAGCCCATGAAAAAGAAGAAAAATAAATGCTCCAAGGATGCCAAGCCCAAGGGAAAATGTTTCCACTACAACAAGAATGGGCATTGGAAAAGGAACTGTCCTAAATACCTTGCTGAGCTGAAGGAGAAAAAGGAAACATGTAAATATGATTTACTCGTTATCGAATATCTATTAGTGGAGGATGATAAATCCGCCTGGATTGTTGACTCTGGAGCCACTAACCATGTTTGTTCTTCTTTGCAGCTACTTGACTCATGGAGGGACCTTGCTCAAGGTGACTACACCATGAGGGTCGGGACAGGGGATGCCATTTCAGCAAGAGTAGTGTGAGTTTCTAGTTTAAATTTTACAAATAACAGTTATTTGACAGGAATTTGATTTATGTTTCTAAACTTTTGGATGATGGTTATTCAGTTTCTTTTAATAGCAATTTGGTTATTATTGGTAGAAATGGATTAACTATATGCACAGGAAACTCAGAATATAACTTGTATGTGTTAAGACCGTTAACACATAGGTTACTGCTCAACGTTGAAATGTTTAAGGTTGAGAAACCTAAAACTAAAGGGCCAAAGATTTCTCACGATGACACATATCTATGGCATCTTAGACTTGGTCATATCAACCTTGACCGGATAGACAGATTGATAAAGAACGGAGCCTTAAACCAGTTAAAGCTCGGAACTTTACCAGTCTGCGAATCCTATTTAGAAGGAAAAATGACCAAGAGACCTTTCACTGGAAAAGGTATAAGAGCCAGTCAGCCACTTGAGCTAATACATTCGGACATTTGCGGCCCGAGGTGGTTATGAATACTTTGTCACATTCATTGACGATTATTCTAGATATGGGTATGTTTACCTAATGCATCACAAATCATATACTTTTGAAAAGTTCAAAGAGTATCATGCTGAGGATGAGAACCAATTAGGTAAGACAATCAAAACTCTACAATCAGATCGTGGAGGAGAATACCTTGACAGAGATTTCGAGGAATTCTTAGTTGAGCATGGGATAGTATCCCAGCTCACGACACCTGGAACACCACAGGAAAATGGTGTTGTAGATAGGAGAAATCGGACCCTACTAGACATGAAGAGATCAATGTTTAGTTATAGCTCACTACCTAGTTCGTTCTGGGGATATGCGCTGCAAACTGCAATGCATATTCTTAATGCAGTTCCATCTAAGTTTGTTCCTAAGACTCCCTTGGAGTTGTGGAATGGTCGTAAAACGTGTTTATGGGGGTGTCCAGCACATGTGCTGAAGAATAAGACTACAAAGTTGGAGCCATGTTCTCAGGTGTGCCTATTTGTAGGCTATCCTAAGGAGACTATGGGTGGATTCTTCTATAGTCCTGATGATAACAAAGTATTTGTATCGACAAATGCTATGTTTCTAGAGTAGGACTATATGAGGGAGTTCAAGCCTCGAAGTAAGGTGTTACTCGAGGAGTTACTTGCTGGTTCGACCAGCACACCATCGTCAATGACACTTGACAAATACATAGCACCTTCGACATCTGAGAGTCAGATGCAAGTTCGTCGGAATGATCTACCACCTAGACGTAGTGGGAGGGTTGTACGACAACCTGATCGCTACCTTGGGGTTGGAGAGGCACAAGTTGTCGCATCCAGCGATGTTATAGATGATCTATTGACCTATCGTAGTGCAATGGATGATTCTGACAAAGAGGAATGGCTCAAAGCCATGAACCTAGAGATGGAGTCCATGTACTCCAACTCAGTCTGGGAACTTGTAGACCAACTTGATGGGGTGAAACCCATAGGTTGCAAGTGGATCTACAAGAGGAAGAGGTAAGCAGATGCGAAGGTACAGACCTTCAAGGCTAGGCTAGTGGCCAAGGGTTATACCTAGAAAGATGGAGTAGACTATGAGGAAACTTTCTCGCCAGTAGCCATGCTCAAATCCATCCACACTCTTCTATGCATTGCCGCATATTATGACTATGAAATATGACAAATGGATGTCAAGACTGCATTCTTGAATGGAGATCTTGAAGAGACTATCTTTATGGTACAACCAGAGGGGTTCATAGCCCAAGGTCAATAGCAAAAGGTTTGCAGGCTGCAAAGGTCCATTTATGGACTTAAGCATGCATCTCGATCTTGGAATATAAGATTTGATACCATGATCAAGTCTTATGATTTTGAGCTGAATGTTGATGAGCATTGTGTATACAAACGCGTCATTAACAGGAAGGTGGTTTTTCTCGTTTTATACGTCGATGATATTTTACTCATTGGGAATGATGTAAAGAATCGGATGTGAAAACCTGGCTAGCTAACTAATTCCAAATGAAAGATTTGGGAGAGGCCAGTTATGTTCTTGGGATTCAGATACTTCGGGATCGTAAGAAACGACTGTTAGCTATGTCTCAAGCATCCTATATCGACAAGATCCTTGTGTGATTTGGGATGCAGAATTCCAAGAAAGGCAATCTGCCTTATCGGCATGGAATTCATTTGTCAAAGGAACAGTCTCCTAAGACACCTCAAGATGTTGAGGAAATAAGACATATCTCATATGCCTCAACAGTTGGTAGTCTCATGTATGCTATGTTATGCACGAGACCAGACATCTATTTTACGGTGGGAGTAGTCAGTAGGTTTCAGTTGAACCCAGGATTGGATCACTGGGTGGCTGTGAAACACATTCTCAAGTACCTTAAGAGAACGAGAGATTATATGCTTGTGTATTCCGGTGAGGATATGATTCTAAGGAGATATACAGACTCTGATTTTCAGACAGATGTCGATTCTAGGAAATCAACATCTAGATCGGTGTTTACCCTAGGTGGTGGGGCTATAGTATGGCGGAGTATAAATCAATCTTGCATTGCTGACTCCACCATGGAGGCTGAATATTTAGCAGCTTGTGAAACAGCTAAGGAAGCTGTCTGGCTCCGTAAATTCTTGGGAGATCTGGAAGTTGTTCCAGATATGGATAGACCACTCACACTTTATTGCGATAATAGTGGTGCAATGGCAGACTCCAAAGAACCAAGAAGCCACAAGAGGGGAAAACGTATAGAGAGGAAATATCATCTCATCAGGGAGATAGTGCATAGAGGAGATATTACCGTCACAAAGATTGCATCCGCAGAGAACCTGGCTGATCCGTTTACAAAGACCTTGTCGGCTAAAGTGTTTGAAGGTCACATAGATGGTCTAGGATTACGTGACTTGTCCCATTTGCTCTAGTGCAAGTGGGAGATTGTTGGGATGTATGCCTAAGAGCTACATGTGATGTAAACGGTTTTATGTGTTTTATAATAAAACGATGCATTATTTATTTATCAAAGTGTTTGTTTAATTTTCGCATATTATATATCATCTTGAATACCCTAGATTACTTATGTACCTTTAGACTTAGTGTATGAGTGTCATACACAAGAGGATTTAAGTCTGAAGTTAGTAATCTTAAATAGTCCATAGAGAGGAAATAAAGCGGGTACTTTGTTTGTGGTTTATCTATAACTGTGATTCATTTTATATTTGTATGGCGACCTTGATCCGGGATTGTGCATGTAGAGACATGAGAATGAAGGCATCTGTATGATGTGATCATATAGGACTGGACCCAGATGAAAATGACATTCTTATAATATCCATTAAACAAAGAAAGTCATTTCAATCTACTAGATGGTCATATATGGATTGATCTTAATCCTGAGTGTACTACGAACTCCTGCGTGGCAGGCTATGTCCTTTGATTTACAAAGGTGAGGTTGGTGTAGCAGTCTCGACCAATAGCTACGTACTTTGGGGGCATGGTCTATTGTGTAGCTGGGAACGTTTTACATAGACATGTAGTTCACTCCTTCTTGCGAGAAGTAGAGGAGTATATTTCTTAATGGTTGATTCGGTGCTTTAATGATTTGAGCGCTCAAGTCATTCTGTTACGAATAGAAATATTAAAATTCATAATGGTTATGAATAAATCGTTCATTAGAGACATTATGATCCGGCTCTAATTACGAGATACTCATGAAGGGTTAATCTATATGTAATGACTATATCGATGGACACTGACTTGGTTCACCTTAATATATCATCTCCGGCAACGAGAGTGCAACTTCGGATTTTTAGTGGAATAACCCGGAGTTAATAATTTGGAATATTTAATTAAGAGCTTAATTAATATTTCGAGATTATTGGAGCTCGGAACCGTAGGTCCATTTGGTCACCGTGCTAGCTCGATTTACTATAGCGGATTTAGTATAATTGGATAGTCCAATTATATACTCACATATGTATAAATATTTTTAATATGATTAATAATATTATTTGTCACACTTGAAACTATATATTAAAAGTTAATGTATGGTATCATAAGATTGTAATTTCTAAATTATGGGTTTGGAAACCTTTGAATTTAATTTGGAAGTTACAAAAATTTTAAGGCATTAATCTTTTGTTTTTGTAACACCTTTTCCATTATGGAAAGTGAATATTAATTACAATCAATTCTTGCTACATGTTACAAAATTAAAAGAATAATTACATTCCTTTGTTGTTTTTTGACCTAGGAGAAGGGGAAGGATTTGTTTGTTTTTTGAAACAAATAACCCTAAGTATAAAAAGAATTTTTATTTTTTCTTTTGTAAGCCTCTCATTCTTGAAAACCCTAGCCTCCATCTTCTTCCTCATTCTCTCTCAATTTTTGAGAAAAGATAAATAAGAACAAGAAGAAAAATAAGAAAAATACAATTGTGACACAACTCTCTAAAGTGTTTAGGGATTAAATTTGTGTGAGTCAAGCCCACACTTGTTTCTGTTAGTTGTGAGACATAGCACGAAAGATCTTTTGGTGTTGAACAAAATTTTCTCCTTCTCCATCTTATACTACCATCACGGCAGTGAGCATAAATTTTGCTCACTGCAGCATTTTGCATTGGGGTTTGGGGCTCGGTTTGAATATTATTTAATCCGGAATTTTGGGAAACACTTGGGGACATTTTGGGACAGTGTTGTGGCTGATTTTTGAGTGAAAAATCAGACCAGAATCATCTTTGTTAGTCACAAAAATCAGGGGTTGATTTAGGTGCAGTTCGGGCGCATAACGGGTCCAAAATAGTCCAATATTTCACTGCAGTTCGAGGGCTGTTCAGGGACTTTTTTAGGGGCGTTCCGGGGCTGAAATTGTTGGGAAACGATCGCGAGTGCGCATCGAAAAATTAAAATTATTATGCCGCTTTCCCTTTGCCCAAGACCTATTTATTTTGATTATTCTACAAGCCTAGGCATATTACTATATATTCTAAGCATAAAACTCATAAAACATGCAAAGAACATAAACCTAAACATGCTAACTATCATAAGAACTCTAATTAAAATAAAGAAAGAAAAGACTTACTTGAACCGAAGACTCCTCCAGTCCTCCCTCCAATCTAAAAGCTTTTCTCGAACTCAGCAAGCTCTTCCACGTTCCAAAGAGCCACCCAGGTGTGTGGCCTCCAAAGCTGCACACACCAAAGCCAAAACTCAACGGCAAGACTACGCCTTGAGTACACGGGTATTTTGTCATTGGTGCTAGCCTAGGCAAATACCTCAAAACTTTTAACTCGAGGTTCCTCTAGTCAATTTGACTTAAGGATCCTCAAAATCAGTGGCTTACTCTTAAAATTTAGAGTTGCTCACTTATATAAACCACCCAAGATATGAAAGGTTTGGTGTAAAAATTTGTGAAGAATTCTTTGGGTTTATATAGTGCTCCAAAGACAACAAAATTAATTAAGAATCTGATGTGGGATAAAAGCTAATTTAATCTTAGCCATTGGATCTTAATTTAGCTGTTTAATGAGATTATAAAACCCTAATAAGAGTTTGGGCCGAATTAGAATTCAAAACAAATAACAAAATTTTTTTTTACTATTCACATGAATAGTAAATTTTTTTTTTCAATTCCCAAAGTGCCCCTATCGTCATTCACCAATCCGTAAGCCACCATGGAACCTCATAAATGATCTGTTCAATAATTAAACACACATTGAACCATTTATGAACAATTCCTACAGCAATCATATATGTTGTTATATTTGTACTGTGCACTGTTAACCATTGATTTCGACTTTGTTGTGTGTGACCTTTTGGGTTCCCCTCAAGTTAGACATGAAATGAATCGTGATAATTTAATCGAACATAAATTATCCTCCGATCAGATGGTCGTTCGATTTCAATGACCAATGTTGACATCTAGCAACATGCCAAGGCCCCCAAATGAGAAGGAAATATATATATATATACCCATTCTGTATGTGATTTACATATGATACGGTCCCTCGCCTCACTGTATCCCCACCTATTGACCTAGGGTACGGAAAGTGTCTACCCATATGGTCAAAGGTATGATGTTGATAGTGTCATGAATCGTGCTAACCCAAGAATCTCACATGATTCTTTCGCTGTGGCCACAGTCTCCAGCACTGATCACACATATCAACCTGCGAACTGTAATACTACTCTTATAAGAAAATATTATCCGAGAGAGTGGTGATTCTCTGTTGTATCTTTACAAACTTCAGGTGTTTCAACAAATAACCCAATCATACCCTTATGATCGGATCTTTTGAACCGGGAAGGAGAATGTCAAAGTTATTTGATCCACACAAACGATTGTAAAGACCTCAAGTCTAAGGACTAGTCATATAATCGATACATGAAAGTTCTCACAGACACATGGGATAAACACTCCATATGAAAACTTTCGGCGGTCAGTTCGATGGACACGAGCAACTCATGCATCCATGTGATACACCAAGCGGACGGATCTCCACTAGTAGCCTATGAGATCGGCTACCCCACTTAAGGGCGGATCATATCATCATGCTAGTCTCTCCGCTTTGTGAACGCCCAGATTATTCACAAAACTATGACTAGGAACATTTAAGAGAAATGATTCTCATAAGGCGTGGAAGCCATCGTCTTATTACTTCAAGGGCTTTATTACTGTGTTGATGATTCATATAAGTTATGTAAGACACATATAATAAAGATTGCCATTTTATTAATTAATGGAAATATTTCAAATACATGTATATATAGCCCATCCACAAGTTAGGTATAGGGCATATCCCTAATAATCTCCCAATTGCACTATAGCCAACTAGTATGAATCTGGACACTATACTCTCGGGTGTGCCTATCATGCTTTTGTTAAGTCAGCCCTTTAGTAAGAGAATCTGTAAGATTATCTTATGTGGGTATTTTCTCTATAATAACTTCTTTTCTCTCAACAATCTCCTTGATGAGATGAAATCGCCTGAGTATATGCTTGGATTTCTGGTGGGACCTTGGTTCCTTTGATTGAGCAATGGCGCCCGTGTTGTCACAGTACATCGTGACGCCATTCTTTATCGCGGGAAGCACTTCCAGTTCCGTGATGAACTTCTTTATCCAGACTACTTCTTTAGCTGCCTCAGATGCTGCAATATACTCGACTTCAGTGGTGGAGTCCGTTGTAGTTGACTGTTTTGAGCTTTTCCAACTTATAGCACCGCCATTTAAAGTAAACAGATATCCTGTTTGCGATCTGCTGTCATCCCTATCGGTCTAAAAGCTCGCATCACAGTAACCAATGACTTTCATCTCAGAACAATCTCTGTATGTCAAAAACACATCCTTAGTTCTTCTCAGATACTTGAGGATTGTTTTGACAGCTGCCCAGTGTTGCTCACCAGGATTTGCTTGATACCTGCTCGTTATGCTAAGAGCATAAGAGACATCAGGTTTTGTACATAGCATGGCGTACATGATCGATCCTATTGCTGAAGCATAAGGGATCCTACTCATACGCTCTCTATCTGAAAAAGTATGTGGACATTGCTCCTTAGATAATTTGATTTCATGACAAGTAGGTAAATTACCTGACATGAATCCAATAACTCAAGGAACATTAGATCCTTTGCAATTGCCAACAGGTCCAATCACATGCCAAAGAGCTAAGAAGATCAAAGATGCAATGGCAGGGCTAGCGCAGAATGCCATGGTCGAGTGTGACAGAAAACTCTGGGGCATATTGGCGTCACATGAGGGCTTCAATGGAGTGGGTCCAAAGCTATTTCACTTGACCCAAGTCCTACCAGAGTAACGCACCAGCAATCTTGAAGCCGAGTATATTTTTAACGGATCAAGCCGATTCAAGCCCGACACTAAATATTCGGCCAAGACAAGACTTATTGGACTTTATGACACATCATTATGCCTTTATACATGGAAGCCACGAATTTGGAGGACTTTTGGTGCAATAAAACAACTTTAGACAAATTTGGAAAAGTTTTCCACATTTGTTGACTTTTATGATTTTGTGTTTTTACTTTAGACTTTTTTGGCAAAGTTATTTATTAAGTCTTTGTTTGTTATTGAAGTCTTTGTTTCTTTTGACTTTGTGTTTGTTATTAAATATCTATTAAGGGCATGGCCATTTAATAGCCATTAGTTAGTAACTTAGGGTATTTTGGTCAATTTGCACCCATTAGGGTTTCTTTCATTGTACTATTTAAACTCATTTCATCTTAATGAGAAGCTAATCACCAAATTTCGAATTTCATCTTCATTTTGAAGTCTTGGCTATTGCCTAAATTGCTTAAGGGAGAGATTCCCCTTATCTCATGCAATCGACTTATCTAAGGCGTGGCAACCTTAGTGGCGTCTCCGTGCTAGCAGAACACTTCAAGGAATCATCTTAAGGGTTCTCAAAGACAAGTTCTTTGTGCGTCTTCTTTGTGGCTTTGGAAGGGTTTTGTTCCTACAAAATCAAATTCGCGGTTCTTGGGGTTCTGTCCATTGCGAGGGGTTTGCTTGGCCTAATCCTCCAAGTGAGTTCCGCGTCATTACCTCTTTTGGAATCTTCCATTTTGAATCTTTTCAAAACTTTATCTATGTACGTAGATTGGGAAAGTCCTAACAACCTCTTAGATCTATTATGGTAGATCTTAATGCCGAGGATGTAGGCTGCTTCTCTCAAATCTTTCATGGAGAAATTCTGAGATAACCATTGCTTGGTGGCTGGCATCATGGGAATATCATTCCCGATGATTAATATGTCATCGACATATAATACAAGAAATACAACAGCACTCCCACTATTTTTCCTGTAAACACAAGGCTCGTCTACATTTTTGATGAAGATAAATTCTTTGATTGTCTCATCAAATCGTATATTCCAACTTATGGAGGCTTGCTTGAGTCCATAAATGGATCGTTTAAGCTTGCATACTTTATTATGATCATCCTTAGATGCAAACCCCTCAGGTTGTGTCATATAGACTTCCTCTACAAGGTTCCCATTAAGGAAAGCTGTTTTGACATCCATCTGCCAAATCTCATAATCAAAGTGTGCAGCTAGTGCCAGTAAAATTCGAATGGACTTTATCATTGCAACAGGCGAGAAGGTTTCGTCATAGTCAATTCCTTGGATTTGTCTATAATCTTTCTCCACCAACCTAGCCTTATAGGTTTGGATGTTGCCTTCTGCATCAGTTTTACGCTTGTAAATCCACTTGCAGCCTATGGATTTTATCCATTCAGGTGCATCTACCAAGTCCCAGACTTGATTATGATACATAGAGTCTATTTCGGATTTCATGGCCTCAAGCCACTTGATTGAATCAATGTCACGCATTACTCCGTCATAACTGGTGGGATCGTCATTATCAATGACCTGATCATGTTCATCATCAATATGGAAACCATATCTTTCAGGCTCATGTCTTTCCCTACCATATCTTCTGAGTTCATAACCTTGTGGTTGTTCCGTCGCTGCCCTTTCGAGGGGTCTGGGGTTTAGTTTTATGTTAGTTTGTTCTTCTCGTACCTCATCGAGGTCAAGTCTACTCCCACTATATTTCTTGAGAAGGAATTCATTCTCTAGAAATTTAGCATTTTGTGAGACAAATGTTCTTTGTTCATTTGGGACGTAGAACACGTATGCTGTTGAGTTCAAGGCATATCCTACAAACTTACATTTAACTGCCCTATCATCCAATTTGTTAGTTTGTGTGAGCTTGGTGATGAGTGGTAATTATATCACTATTTCCCATTCATTTAACCTAATATTTTGTATAGTTTCTCGAGTTTATGAACATTTTGATGTGTTTTTGTTTATTTTGCAGATAAAAATAATATTGGGACTTAATGGAATCAAGTCGGGGCTAAAACGATGAAATCCGGAGTAAAAAAAGTCAAAAAACGAAAATTTACTATACGCGTCACGAAGTACAGTCCTAAATTTCAATTTTGCGCAAGTTTGGTATTTTGGCCATAACATTTTCATCTGATATCCGATTGAGCTGATTCAAGTTGCAGATTAAAGAATACTCAATGATATACAACTTTGAAATTTTAAATATTTTAGAATTCTGAAGTTTTCAAGACCGAAATTAATGAATAATCCAATGTGTTTTGTGTAATTACTAAAGTCATTATCAAAAAATAAAAAAAATGGAAAAATAACAATTTACAATTGTCAAACTTCCACAAACGGGTGGAGTGTTTTGTGGAGTGTCTTTGTGGCATATTTGGTGGAGTGTTTGTTGGAGGATTTTGTGGAGTGTTTGGTGGAGCAATTGGTGGAGAAATTGGTGGAAGCCTTTAGATTTTCCTATAAATATCAAGCCATTTCATTTGTAATTCTCACGCTTTCCTTAGGTTTTTGTAAGGAATTTAAGGATTGCATCTTGTTTGTATTTATTTTCAATATTTAATTTATGCATTTTTATTTTCAGTAATAGTAGTAGTTTATTTTCTTTTATTTACTTTTATGTTTTGTAGTTAATTTTTCGCTGGGGGAAGGGTGAAACTTTTATTATTTTAGTTTAGATTAATCTCCCTTAATTATAATATGGAAATTATAATTTAACATTAAATGTTATACCGCCTTAATGGCTGGTTTTATTTATTTGACATAATGTGACACCGCCTATATGGCCGGTCTTTATGTGACAGATGATTACCGCCTATATGGCTGGTTTATGGACAAATAATGATACCGCCTTTATGGTCGGTCGGACTTAATTAAAATCTGACTTAATGAGGATACCACCTATATGGCTGGTTGGTAATATCACTGATAAATTCTATATTATAGTAAGGGAGATTTCTAAATTGGAAATAGTAAAGGTGGATCCCCAACCCCCAGTATTTTATTTTTATTCTAGGGAAGTGATGAAACACAATATCCACACGTTTAATAATTGATTTTCTTTTTATGGGCAATTTTTTAGTTTGTTTATTGAGTCTTAAGTTTAATGCTTCTTGTTAATTGGCCATTAATAAGATTGATTTGGTAAACTTAAAATGAACTTGACGAAGGGATTTTAGGTTTCAGCCTTAGATTCAATAGCCCACAATCTTCCTTGAGGATAGATAACCCTTTAATAGATTTTCTTACAGGATAGACATATACCTGTCGGGCGGGGGTAGCCACTTTTGGAACTTGAACTTAATGAATTCAGGTAACTTGGTTAATATAGACATATGATTAATTGGGTTATTTGGGTATTTGCGTCTGACCATCGACAGAGGCTTTTGCATATCTTCGTGTTCCAGGTTAGCAAACTGACTTATTACACATATAAAATAGAATCAATTCATCTTTAGGATAATATTGTGTGGAATCACAACCCTAGATTTTTTTTTTGGATAAAGTAAGTATTATAACCAAAAGAAAACTATACAAGAGCAAAGGGGCATACCCCAGGCAACTAGAGAGGACATGCCCTCCTAGAAGAAAAGCCAAAAGGCTACAAGCAAAATAAGATCAAGAGAAGATGTCATCGGGCAAGTGCCAGGATAGGTGAAGTTATTTATTGTCATAAGATGGTTTCACCTTCCGTAATAAGCTAGCACGATTCCGAACATCAAAAACAATATCACTAAGAAGAACAGAAACAGGCCGAAGAGGCACATCATGAGTGCAGACATTCCTCTCCCTCCAAATATGGTAGACTGACACTGCAAAAGATAGCCGAACAAGAAGATGACGTAAAGAGACGTCGGTAAACTGACACATCCACTCAACAGTCTGAAGCCAATCTCGGCATCTCCAATCTAACCCACACATAGCCAGCACAGTCGACCAGACCCTCGAAGAGAAGAAGCACTGGAAGAAAAGATGATCAATGTCCTCACTTGAACAACCACATAGAATACAACGCGAGCAAGCAGAGATACCGAACCTCATCAAACTAGCCTGAGTACAAAGGCCTCCCTGAATAGACATCCAAAGCAAGAAGGAATGGCGGGGAATGGCCTTCCGGAACCAAACAACTCGAGACCAATGCAACAAGGTTCCCCTTGTCTGCATGGCATTCCAGGCACTATCCACATAAAATCTCCCTCTCCTATCATCCTCCCAAACCAGCTCATCCTCCCTCATACTAGAAGGATTCGAAAGATGGGACCGAGCTAAATCAACAAGGGCAGTAGACCTAGATGGGGGCCACCGCCAAGAAGAATCGGAGATAATGGAAGCAACAGTAGCCATCTTATCCAAGCCAAAGTCATAAATCACTCTTTCACCCAACGTGTCTACAATCGAACCCATAAGATGCCAAAAATCAAACCACAATAAAGTCTTCTCACCATTCCCAATCCTAACTCTCATCTGCCGCCGGGACCAAGAACGAAGCTCCAAAATCTTACGCCAACTCCAAGAGCAATTTGTAGGACAAGACACCTCCCAAAAACTTCTCCCCCTCAACAAATAAGACTAAACCCAATTCGACCAAGAAGAAACCTGGCCAGAATAAAGAAACCAAATGTGCTTAACAATAGCCGCTCTATTCCAAGTATCCAATCTCTTAATCCCCAGCCCCCTCCTTTAGAGGTAAACAAACTCTACTCCAAGCCACTCTCGCCCCAAAAGAGGTGAGCGCACTACCCTTCCAAAGGAAAGAACGGAGAATCGACTCCACCTTCCTAATAACAGACTTAGGAAGAATAAATAAAGAAGACCAATAAACTTGGATGGAGAACAAAACAGACTTAATGAGCTGAAGCCGCCCCGCATAAGAGAGAAACTTACTACTCCAACTCTTAGCACGCATAACAATACGATCCACAAGAGAAGCACAATCTGAGGCACGGAGTTTAGTAGAAATCAAAGAGACTCCCAGATACCGCACTGGAAGAATCCATTCTTGGAGCCCCAAAACATGACGCAGCTGGCCCTGAAGGGTAGAAAAGATACCAGAGGAGAAGAAATGACTTTTTGCTGGATTCGGGATTAAACTAGATAAACCACTGAACTGCCTGAGACAATCCTTGATCAAGGAAACCGAGGAGGCATCCGTTTTACAAAAAATCATAAGGTCATCCGCAAAGCAAAGATGAGTGAGACGGTCCTTAGAACACCGCCCGCGGAACTTGAAACCCTGATTAAGAGCCATTTTATGAAGTAAACCTGACAAAACTTCCATAGCCAAAACAAAGAGATAAGGAGACATAGGATCACCTTGTCGCAACCTGCGACCCCCAGAGAAAAAACCATGCAACTCTTCATTAATAGACACATAAAACCTAGTAGAAGTCATACACTCCTGAATCCAACCCACCATCCTCTCTGGAATACCAACAGTCCGCAAATCCTCAACCAAAAAGTCCCAACGAACAGTGTCATAAGCTTTCATCAAGTCAATCTTAAGAGCACATCTTGGAGAACCACCAGTCCGATGATAATTCCGAACCAATTCCTAACACAAAAGAATATTGTCGCTGATACGCCTACCGGCAACAAAAGCAGATTGATTATGACTGATCACAGATGGAATGATAACCTTGATCCTATTCGCAATAAGCTTAGCAATACACTTGTAAATAGTGTTGCAACAAGAAATAGGTCGATAATCCTTAACCTGTGAAGGGTTGGGAATCTTAGGAATCAGAGCAAAAGAAATAGCATTAACCTGCCTCAAGAGACGCCCAGAGGAAAAGAAAGAGTGAATAGCACAAAGGACATCTTCCCCTACAACACTCCAAGACTTCTTAAAGAAACCCAAATTAAACACATTTGGGCCTGGAGCTTTATTGTCCTTCAGCGCGAACAAGACAACCTTAATCTCCTCATCCGAAACCTCCGGGGTAAGAGACTCACTCTGCTCAGCAGTCATATGCCTAGTAATAGCATATCGAAGGGCAACCCTATCAATATCCTGCTGACAGTGCTGGGACCCAAAAGGGTCTCAAAAAAAGAAACAATCTCATCTCTAACCAAAACAACATCCTCCACACGGGTCCCATCCTCCTTAGTGATAGAAGTAATCTTGCTACAACCGTGAAAACTCTTCATAGCAGTAAAGAAGAATTTAGTATTCTGATCCCCAAGGTTTAGCCACTGAACACGAGATTTCTGTCTATTGAAGCCTTCCTCAGCCCGACTTATGTCACCATACCGTAACGAAAGACTAGCTTCTTCAGCTAACAGAGCAGAGTCACTGGGGCTGACAAGAAACCCACTTGGATTCGAAATCCAAGCAAACCCCAAGCAACGGACAGAACCCCAAGAACCGCGAATATGATTTTGTAGAAACAAAACCCTTCCAAGGCCACAAAGAAGACCCACAAAGAACTTGCCCTTGAGAACCTTTAAGATGAATCCTTGTAGTGTTTTGCTAGCAATGGAGACGCCACTAAGTTTGCCAAAACTTAGATAAGTCGATTCAAACTTGAAAAGGGGAATCCCTCCCTTACAATAATTCGGCCATAGCCAAAGCTTTAAGCTTTTGAGTTTACAAATTCGTTGGTTGCTCAAATGAAGAAGAAAGTAAGCTTAAATATTGTTACAAAAAGAAACCCTAAAGGCATAAAGACAATAATGCCCCTAAAAACGAAATTACACAAATATCAAGTCTTTAAGTCTTTAAATGCCTAGAAAGCTTTATTCTAAACTGATTTGGGCCAAGTGAAATGGCTTTGGGCCCTTTCCATCGAAGCCCACATGCGCCTCTATTTGTTTGTTGCAGCCGGCCATAAAACTCTGAACTAATCCCGCCATTGCTTCTCTGAGTCTTTTGGTCCTCTGCCTCGTAATTGGCCCTTCTGGTACTTGTAATGCGTCATTTGGTTTGTTGTCTGCCTGGATCATGTCATCCCCTCCCTCTTGAAAAGGATTCGACCTCGAATCTGTACCTGCATCAAAAGGAGTTAAGTCAGAAACATTAAATGTAGCAGACACATTATACTTACCTTGTAAATCCAACTTGTATGCATTGTCATTAATCCGTTCCAAAACTTGAAATGGACCATCCCCTCTCGGTTGTAGCTTAGATTTACGTTGTTCAGGAAATCTCTCCTTACGCATGTGTACCCAAACCCAATCTCCAGGCTGAAATACCACACGTTTTCTTCCCTTATTAGCATGAGAAGCATATTGCTCATTCTTTCGTTGTATTTGCTCTCTTGCTTTCTCATGTATGTGCTTCACCAAATCGGCCTTCCTTTTTCCATCTAGCCCCGCGTGCTCATCAACAGGCAAAGGTAACAAATCCAATGGAGTTAGTGGCTGAAAACCATAAACAATTTCAAAAGGTGAAAATGAAGTAGAAGAATGAATGCTACGATTATATGCAAACTCAATAAATGGCAAACAATCTTCCCAACTCTTCAAATTCTTGCCAACTATAGTGCGCAATAATTGAGATAAAGTCCTATTAACTACCTCTGTTTGTCCGTCAGTCTGTGGATGACATGTGGTAGAATACAATAGTTTGGTGCCTAGTTTAGCCCACAACACCTTCCAAAAATGGCTAAGGAACTTAACATCTCTATCAGATACAATAATCCTAGGTATACCATGGAGTCGCACTATGTCTCTGAAAAATAAATCTGCAATGTTTGTAGCATCATCGGTTTTATGACATGCAATGAAATGAGCCATTTTACTAAACCTATCAACTACAACAAAGATTGAATCTCTACCCCTCTTTGTCCTAGGCAAACCTAACACAAAATCCATCGATATATCAACCCAGGGTTCACTAGGTACAGGCAAAGGAGTATACAAACCATGTGGCATTAATTTAGATTTAGCATGCTTACATGTTAGACACTTATCACAAATACGCTCAACATCACGTTTCATTTTAAGCCAATAAAAGTGCTCATGTAAAATAGCTAAAGTCTTAGTAATCCCAAAATGCCCCATCAAACCTCCCCCATGCGCTTCTTTCACAAGCAACTCACGCATACTACAAGCAGGAACACACAACATGTTCGTTTTAAATAAGAATCCATCATGAATGTAAAACTTTCCAAAAGATGACTTTTCACAAGTAGCATAAATCTCACCAAAATCAGAATCACACTCATATAATTCCTTAATCAAATCAAATCCCAACATCCGTGCATGCATTGAAGTAAGTAAAACGTACCTGCGAGATAATGCATCAGCCACTATGTTTTCTTTACCTTGCTTGTAGCGTATAACATATGGAAATGACTCAACGAATTCCATCCATTTTGCGTGTCGCTTATTCAGCTTACCTTGACCCTTCAAGTGTTTTAATGATTCATGGTCGGTGTGGATCACGAACTCTTTAGGCCACAAGTAGTGCTGCCATGTCTCAAGTGCTCTCACAAGCGCATATAACTCTTTGTCATACGTGGGGTACCTCAAAACTGCTCCATTCAGCTTCTCACTAAAATAGGCTATTGGCCGCTTTTCTTGCATGAGAACTGCTCCAATACCTAACCCTGATGCGTCGCACTCAATCTCAAATGTCTTCTCGAAGTTGGGTAGTGCTAAAATGGGTGCACTGCATAACTTCGCTTTAAGGTCCTGGAATGCTCGCTCTTGCGCCTCGCCCCATTGAAAACCAACTGTCTTCTTTACTACCTCAGTCAATGGCGCGGCAATGCTACTGAAGTCCTTGACAAATCTCCTATAGAAGCTCGCTAACCCATGAAAGCTTCGGACTTCTATCACTATAGTTGGTGTAGGCCATTCCTGAATTGCCTTTACCTTCTCCACATCTACCTCGATGCCATCTGCACTCACAACAAAGCCAAGAAAAACAATTCTATCCATGCAAAATGTGCATTTGTCAGAGTTAGCATACAATTGTTCTTTTCGTAAAACATCAAGTACATGCTCCAAATGCATTACATGCTCATCTACTATTTTACTATAAACTAAGATGTCATCAAAGTAAACCACAACAAACTT
>SKCR01036511.1:0-56446 GCA_019454045.1 Zanthoxylum bungeanum | reverse complement strand
GCCGAATTAACAACAAAATGCGGATTATTGTTGCAGCTGAGGCAGCAATAGAAGCCATTTGGATCGATAATAAATCTAATAAATTAGATATAGTTCTTTTAGCAGCTGAGCTAGGCGTTAGCACAGGCTAAGGAATTAAATGTCTCATCGACGATCCAGATATATACTTCTATATCATCTGATTCGTTCGGATCATACATCGTGGCGATGTGATGATCGTATAAATCGCGTCAGAAGATAATTACGCAAATCCGCTAACGAAAATCTTTCCTCAGCAATTTGAGCGAACCGTACATAGTTCGGGTGTTAGACACTCGAATGACTGGCTATGTGCCAAGTGGGAGATTGTTGGACAAAATGACCCATAGCGTCACTATTTGTACAGATCACGGTGTTGTTGTACAAATTAACTATGTGACAAGGAAATTGCACTCTCATCATTTGTGATTAGATCACCATAAATGTATAAATGAAGAGAGGTCCATATGATTAGTTCCTGGATTGAGAATGATATGAGACAGTATCAATCCCCGAAGGATTAATCATTAAATATCCATAGCCGGAGTATTATCGAGACAGGACATTGATAATGCGGAATAGGCTAGTATTGCACTTGTGCGCGTTGTGAGGGCACACGGCATAGTTCTCATATATATAAGTATTGGATACTTATACAAGTGCGATAGGAGGTCGTGTTTCACCGATGGTATGGGAAACAGCTTCGCTCTGGATAGACCCCTTGGAATCCCATTGGTATTATGACTATGTGTGTATGGGAGGCCGAAATCAAGGTAGGTGTGTATAGTCTTAACCTGAGACTTGCATCGCTAATACTTACGATAATCGATAGACTTTGGTCTTGGAGGTACAGGGCTTTAACCGGTTCTGCGTACACCACTTCTAGGTTTATCAGAGAGTCGTAGTGTATTGGGTGTGATGTCAAGACGGAAGTATCACTTCAGTCATAGTGGAGATGATGTCACGCAGGATACGGTATTAATGCTCTTAAGTGTTGCGCAACCATCGGGATATTATGACTAGGTCATGCATATCCGATTATAGAGACTAGTTACCAGACATCCGACATGTGCTTCGGACGGGGCAGACACTTATCCAGCCCCAGCCCTAGCACGTGACTATCCGATACTGGGCCGATATACACAATACTACGGTATACTACGCTTGATACAGATCTATATATTCCTGTAAGAATATTTCTGGAGAATTGGGTAGGCATGGCGCTTTGCTAGAAGCCAACCTTGTCTTGTAATTCGGTATAAAACGTAGTACGAGGTACTTACGTGTTCGGATAGTCCGACGACCGTATTTACTGCCAACATATCCGGAGATCTCATGGGTCGGTTCCTGAAGATTCACCGATGACGTATGACTCGCACTTTAATTAATCTGGGATTAATTCGATGAGAGAGAAAATTAATCTGGGATTAATTACGGAGATATTTTATCTCGGATAAAATATCGTTAAAGAGAGAGAACGATTAATTTGGAATTAATCGATAAATTAATATATTCGATATATTATAACGAAATTAGATTTCGACGCGGAATTGAAATTGGATTTTAATTCGGGCGAACGAATTAATTTAGAATTAATTCGTTAGCGACGTGAATAGTGAATTCGCTAGGCGTAATCATTTAATTACGACGCAACGGAAAATTCGTTAATTTGGAATTAGCGAACCCGAGCCCGAGAGTGATTGCGAGCGCATTCGCATTTCGAATTCGAGCACGGCACGCAAGTCACATCAAGCGTCAAATCGCAAGTCACATCAAGCGTCAAATCACATGTCACTTTGAGTGATGTGACATTTGAGTGATTGATGTGAATTGATTTGAGGTGATAGACAAGCATTTAATGCTTTGCCTTTTTGAAATTGGAAAAGGTAAATGGTTTATTATTTTTGGGAAAATATATAAAGCCAATTACAATTTTTCTTTTTTAATTAATTCACTCTCTCTCTCCTTCACGGTTTCACATTTTTGGAGCCAAAAAGCCTCTCCTTCTTCTCTCTCGGTCTTGGACCGTTCTTCATCTCTTTTTCTGGTTTTCTGCCGATCAAAAAATGGAGAAGCAAAGATCTTGTTGCAAGATCTATGTGCTAGCACACTCTTGGAGTTATCCTAAGGTGATAGGGAAGTGATTTCGTGAGCAAGGAATCACCTTGTGAAGCTTGGAGCTTGGAGCTTCCATGGAGGATCACCCATGCCCGAATAGAAGATGAAGAAACAGCACCCATGCCGAGCAGTCCACCTGTGCGCAGTTCACTGCCGAGCAAGGAGGAGCAGTGTGTTTTTCCATCTTCGTAGCATCCAACCGATCAATGTGAGTTTATTCCGCACCTCCTTTGATATGTATTCGACTCGTTTATGCATGATTTATGATCCTTGGGACTTGATTGAAACTCAACATAAGGGTGTATGATGATGAGACGTTAACAAAGATAATAAATTGGTTGCCAATTTGCACGTGAAAAACCCTCACAAAATATTAAGCGTTTTTCCTTCCATTGAGTGATTCTTACTCAAGATCTAAGACTGGCATTGGTTTATTAGCCAAAGTCAAGACCTTTGTCCGTCGAGGATGTGTTTGAATCATGAGAGCTTTGTTCCATATCGGTGTCTTGTCCAAGTTGTGATTTGTTGGCCAAAGTCAAGATCACTTCTTGTCCATCGACATTGATTACAAAGCTTTCCAAGGTCAATGGGTCACGCTTAACTGGGAACACTAAGTTTGTTGTGCCAAAGCCAATGCTTAGTTGGTTCAGAGGAAAAAGGTTAGGTAATATATTGGATATATTGGCATATATAAGATATATGTTTCGGACTTGGATGTCCCCCTACTGGATCTAGGAATTAGATGGGATCCAATTGATCTTAGAGATCTACCTAGTTAATTATCATACAATTTGTTGGCCAAAGTCAAGATTGTGTGTTATTTAACGGGATCCTAACCCACTATGAAACAAGGTTTCCCGAGTACTCCATGTAGGGTTAGAGGCTCGCCGAAAAATAGTGGGAGGCAAGTATTAAATTTGCAATATTCGTTTAGTTACTTGCCATATGCGCTCATTTCAAAATATTACGTCAAATAAATTATATATTAGTTGGACTAATATTTAATTGTTGTTTTAATAAACAGTTGGACTGTATTCAAACTATTTCATTTATAGTTGATTATATAATTGGATTATAGTAATCAATATATTTGAAATAACTATTTCAATTAATAGTTGATTTTATAATTGGATTATAGTAATCAATATAATTGAATTTAACCTATTAAATTATAGTTGATTATATAGTTGGACTATAGTAATCATTATAATAAATAGTACCTAAAATCGTTGATTAAATAGTTGGACTATTAGAATCAAGATAAATTGAAAGATTAGTGTTTAAAACATTATCCTGGATGAAAATGTATTTAAACTATTTTAATTTTCAAATTGGGAATAAACTTCAGGATAATCCTGAAAACTAAGAAGTTACTTTATTTGATAAAATAACATCTTAGGCCTAATCCAGGAGTTAAGCAGATAAGTAGAACATGATATTTGGAATATTCATGTGATGATAACTTTAGTGTTTAATCCAATAAGCTTGCCGCATAGACTCTTTAATTTCTTAATCAGAACTAAGGATTAGATCCTTAAAGTATGATATTGAAATTGAAGGATATTCATAGATCTATTTTTAGATCTTTGAAATACTAAATTGCAATAGTAAACTCTTGGAGAGTTAATGGGTATTCTCAAGGAGATAAAGCCAAAGTTTGCAATAAGGCAAGAAGCGCAAGGCACATCTTATTTCGACATTCTGGAAGGCCAAGGCTTGGCCAAAGGCTTCTGGGGTACCGAAAAGGGCAAGGGCAAAATCATTATAATCTTCTGGGAAGACAAATGACATATCCCAAAATGTCTACCTTAATTATGGCAAACAGGATCACGGAAGCGTGACTGCCGTATGGACAAGGCAGACATGAAGGAATTGAAGAACGAGCAAGGCTCTGACTTCAAATATGTTTGTCATAAATATGTTCACTACTAGTATTAAAATTGGATTTTAGATACTTAGTGTGGTACATAAATATGCATTGATGTGCAGAATCTGCTATGAGCATGATACTGACCTCATTTGAGATTTATCTGCAAATCGGAAACGGGACGGAAGTCACTGTTTTAAACGTAGATACCTAAGTTTAGGAACTACCCTTCGGGTGTGTACTTAAATTAGGAAACTGTTACAATGTAACTAGTTTGACTAGATACATTATCTCTATATCAGGGTTTAACCCGTTGCGGGTATACCTTTATATTCTAGAACACTAAAGTGTTTTATTTTATAAAGATGATATTGAGATAAACACATTAGATGTGAATAACAGTATTTATATTTTGAATATAAATAAATCTCAAACATATAACATGACAAACAAATAGCTCAAACTGATTTGATCAATTAAAACTTAGATGTGGCATTGTTGTCTGGGACACAATTAAACAAGACTCGTATATCCACACTTTCGAAGAGTGGGTACTAGGACAAATTTGATTCTATTCAAATGAAGTCTACGAATCTAGTTTATTGGGCAAAATGGCTAAAACACCTTTTACTTGGTAAAAGTGTAAATGCCACCGATCTGTTAGCCCTAGTTCATAGTGAAGCAAGTGGGCCCATGTCTAGCTAGGCTAGATATGGATATGAATGTTTCGTGACCTTTACGGATGTGGCATCACGTTATGGTTATGTGTATCTTTTGAAACACAAATCGGAAACTTTTATAGTTTCGACACGAATTAGACAGACAGATCGGCTAAAGTATAAAATCATCACGGTTAGATCATGATGAAAATACTTAAGCAATAAGTTTCTTAAATACTTGAAAGAGTACAATATTCTTTCCAAGAGGACTCCTCCCGAAACACGTCAGTTTGACGGTGTATCCGAACGGAGAAACCGAATTTTGTTGGACATAATAAGGTTAATCATGAGTCGCTCTGAGCTACCATTTCCTTCAACGGATACACATTAACAGTGCAGAACTTATTTAGAATAAGGTTCCATAAAAAAATCTGTTTGATAGATTTCATATTAGATATGAACAGGAAAGAAACTGGGTTTTCTCATTCCCGATGATTTGGGTATGCTAGGCATATGTTTGGATGATACCAAACTAGAACCCAAATAGGATCTGTGCCAAATTGTTAGTTATCATAGGGATACCAAAGTATAGTACTTATACAACTCACACAGAATAATGTAATTGTTGCTGCCATGCGGTTTTCCTAAGAGGAATACCTATATGCAGTGGTAAGTTGGAGGAAAGTAAAACTCGATGAAAATCAGAGTAATACTATTCCAGGCACCGAGTCCTTAATGGAACACAAATAGTTCATCAAGAATGAAACTATACCAATAATCTTCGAATACACAAGAACCACGTTAGTTGGAGAGAGTCAGAAAACAACCTGGGGTATGGGTTTCTGATCTCACCTCATAAAGATGTCAATCTTATTGAGGAATACGAACTGACTACGTATGAGAAAGTGATACAAGGTATCGACTCCCAATTATGGCAAAGTGCCATGATATCCGAAATGGAATCCATGTATACCAACTATGTTTAGACACTAGTTGATGTACCGCAAGGCATTGTGCCTATTGGTACTATATAAGTCTTCAAGGAAGACATACATGGAAGGCAACATACCAACGTACTAAGCTATGCTTGTAGCGAAAATGTATCGTTATCAACATTGTGTTGATTACGACGAAACCTTTTACATGTTGCCATGGTAAATCCATTTGGATAATGCTTGCTAATGCTGCATGTTTCATTTATGAAATGTGGCAGCTGAATGCCAAAACCGATTTCCTTAACGGAAACCTTTTGGAGGATGTTTACAACATCCTGACGGTTTTATCATACCAAAACTAGCAAACAAGGTTTGCAGGTTATTCGATCCATGGATGGATTGAAGCAAGCATAGCGTTCTTGGAACTATCATTTTGATTTAATCATAATGGTGTATGATTTGATTCAAAACGAAAATGATTCTTGTGTATATAAGGAGGTTAGTGGGAGCGCACTGACAGTGAATGTCCTATAAAATAATGATAATATATGTCATTTCTTGGAAATGATATTCCCAAATACAATTGGTGAAAGCTAGGCTTTCGAGAAAATTCTTCGTAGAATTCTTGGGAGAAACAACTTTTATTCTAGGAATAAAGATCTACTGGGATAGATCTAAAAGTTGTTGAAACTCTCCGAGAACTCGTACGTGACCTGGTGTCTCATATGCTTTGAGCACATGGATTCACAATCGGGCCAATACAAGTGATAGTCATTGGATTGATGTTAAGAACATCATTGAGTATCTTAGAGGAACTAAGGATGCTTTCTTATACTATGGAGAAATGGAACTTGAAGTGACTGGGATCACTACTGCAAGTTTCCTAACCGATAAAAACCGACTATAAGTCATAAAATGGTACTATAAAGTTTGAATAACGGAACAGTGTGCTGGAAATCTTCAAAGCAAGATACTGTTACCAAATAAACAACTAAAGTGGATTATTGATGCGGCTGAGCCAGCAATAGAAGCCATTGGGTCGATAATAAATCCTGATCAGATTAGGAATAGTTCTGTTAGCAGCTGAGCTAGGCTTCAGTGCAGGCTAATGAATTAATGGTCTCATCAACGATCCAGATATATACTTCGATTACTCATCTGATCCGTTCGGATCATACATCGTGGCGATGTGATGATCGAATAAATCGCATCAGATGATAATCATGTAAATCCGCTGATGAAAGTCTTTTCTCAGTAATTTGAGCGAACCGTACATAGTTCGGGTGTAGGACACTCGAGTGACTAGCTATAGGCCAAGTGGGAGATTGTTGGACAGTTATGACCCAAAGCGTCACTATTTGTACAGATCATAGTGTTGTTGTATAAATTAACTATGTGACAAAGGAAATTGCTCTCTTATCATTGGTGATTAGATTACCAAGATGTATAAATGATAAGAGGTACTTATGATTAATTCCTAGATTGAGATGATATGAGACAGTATCAATCCATAAAGGTTTAATCATTAAATATCCCTAGTCAAAGTATTATCGAGATTGGACATCGATAATGCGGAATAGACTAGTATTACACTTGTGCGCATTGTGAGGGCATAACGGCATAGTTCTCATATATTTGGGTATAGGATACTCATGCAAGTGTAGTAGGAGGTTGTGTTTTACCGATGGTACGGAAAACAGCTTCGCTCTGGATAGACCCATCGGAAGTCCATTGGTAGTATTACTATGTGTCTATGGAAGTCCGAATCAGGGTAGGTGTATTTGGTCTTAACCTGAGACCTGCACCGCTAATACTTGCGACAATCAATATACTTTGGTTTTAGGTCGTCCATGGCTTTAACAGGTTCGATGTACGCCTCTGCTAGGTATATTGAGAATCGTAGTGTATTGGGTGTGATGTCGAGATGGAAGTATCACTCCAGTAATAGTGGAGATGATGATCACGTAGGATACAGAACTCGTTCTCTTATACTGCAGCTATCGGGGTAAAATGACTAGGTCATGTTTATCCGATTATAGAGACTAGTTACCAGAGATCCGATATGTGCTTCGTACGGGGCAGACACAATTTCAGCCCCATGCCTTGCACGTGACATCCGATACTGGATCAAAATACGCAATACTACGTATACTACGCCTGATATAGATCACATATTCCTGTAAGGATATTTCTGGAGAATTAGGTAGGCTTGGCACTTTACTAGAAGCCAACCTTGTCTTGTAAATCGGTACAAACGTAGTACTAGGTACTTACGTGTTCGGATAGTCCGACAACCATATTTACTACCAACATATACGGGGATCTCATGGGTCGCTTCCCGAAGATTCACCGATGACGTATGACTCGCACTTTATTAATCTGGTATTAATTAAATGAGAGAGAAAATTAATCTGGGATTAATTGCGGAGATATTTTATCTAGGATAAAATATTATTAAAAGAGAGATAACGATTAATTTGGAATTAATCGATAAAATAATATATTCGATATATTATACGAAATTGGATTTCGACGCGGAATTGAAATTAGATTTTAATTCGGGCGAACGAGTTAATTTAGAATTAATTCGCTAGCGACGTGAATAGTGATTTTGCTAAGCATAATTATTTAATTAAATTTGATTTAATTACGTCGCAACGGAAAAATTCGTTAATTCGGAATTAGCGAACCCGAGCCCGGGATGTGTTGCGGGCCCACTCGCATTTTGAATCAAGTGGGGCCCACAAGTGATTGTGTCTCTTTCATTTTGGTAATTAGATTACACAACACACACAACTTCATCACTTCTCTCTCTCTCCCTCCAACTCACGGCTTTTGAACCATTTTTCTATCTTTTGCTTCTCCTTTGCCGAGAACAACAAGGAAGAACAAGGAAATTTTGTGGCAAAATTTCCAAAGCTAGCACTTAAATGAGTCATTCAAAGGTGATAGGGAAACAGACCCTTGAGCATGGAATCATTCACAAAGCTTGGAGCTTGAAGATCCACACACCAAGGGGTTGACCGAAACACACAAAGAGGAAAAGCTTGGAGCAGAAATTTTTGTTGTCTTCGCATCGTAAAAGCCGATCAAAGTGAGTATTTCCACTACTTTACTTTGATTTATTCGCACATTTCATTGCTTAATTTGATCTTGGTTTGACCTTGAAAACCCAACATGAACAAGAAGAATCACTATTCTCACTTGAATTTGCTCAAGATTTAGGGTAAAACGTTATGTCTCAATAATGAAAATAATATATTTAAAAGGTTACACATGAAACTCTAATAAAATATAAAAACTAAAATATCCCTAAGCTAAATAAGACCTACATTTCGTGCATAGGCTTTAAATAACATTAAAGTTTAGCCTATGACACTAAAACATAAATTAAACTTAAAACATAAAACGTAAGAAACTATATGGACAATTTTCGATCGTAGTTTGACCATGAAGGAATCTGAATCTGACTTTGATGTAAACTAAAAAGTTATAGATCTATGAGTCTTCTTTCCAACGCAACTTGAATCACCAAATTCAAACATTGTATAAGAAAGTTAGGGCCAAAATATGAAAGTTGTGCAATTCCCACCACGGCTAATTTAACTCTTTTGGGCTTGAAACCCTTCCTCACAGCTGGGCTTAGTCTTTTAATATTTGTGACAAATGAATCAATATATAACCCTCATATATAAAGCCTTTATGATGCAAGTCTGCTCATTTAGTCTGCTTAGTACATTCGTCCATCATGTGCTGGGCTAGACCTGGCATTGCCTCTTTAATCGTCTTTGCTATCTGTCATGTAGTATGCCCAACTGAAACATGTAATGGATCACTCCTCTTGGCTGTATCTCATCCCTCCTTAAATTATTCTTTTGCTGTATGGATCACATCATTCCTTCTTAAATTATTCTTGTGCTGTCTCATTCCTCAAAAGGATTCATCCTCGAATTGGCACCTATATCAAAAGGAGATAAGTCAAAAACGTTAAATATAGCAGACACATTATACTCACCTTGAAGATCTAGCTTGTATGCATTGTGATTAATCCTCTCCAAATCATGAAAAAGACTATATTCTCTAGGTTGTATCTTAGATCTTCTTTGTGCTGAGATTCCCTCATAACGCATGTGTAGCCAAACTCAATCACCAAGCTTAAACACCACACTTTTTCTTCCTTAATAGCAGGATAAAGGTAGCAATCATTCTTTCTTTGTATGTGCTCTCGAGCTTTTTCACAAATCTTTTTTACCAACTCAACTTTTCATTTACCATCTGAACCTATTCGCTCATCAATAGGCAAAGACAACAAATCCAATGGGGCTAGTGGTTGAAAACCAGAAACAATCTCAAATGGGGAATAAGATATAGAAGAATAAATGCATCCACTATAAGCAAACTCAATGAAAGGAAAACATTCCTCCCAAGTCTTGAAATTCTTAGTGAAAATAGTACATAATAGCCGATTCAAAGTTCTATTAACCACCTATGTTTGTCCATCAGTTTGGGGGTGACATGTAGCAGAATAAAAAATTTTGGCTCCTATTTTAACCCCATAAAACTTTCCAAAATTGACTAAGGAACTTGACATCTTTGTCTAACACCATACTCATAGGAATCTCATGGAGTCGTACTATCTCTCTAAAGAATATTTAAGTAATTATAGTGGCATCATCAGTCTTATGATATACAATGAAGTGTGACATTATGTTAAACGTGTCACCACTACAAAAAAGGAACTTTACCCAGCTTAGTCTTAGGAAGTCCCAACACAAAATTCATCGATATATCTACCCAACGATCACTAGATACCGGCAAAGGCATGTGTAAGCCATAAGGCATCACCCTAGATTTGGCATTCCTACAAGTCAGACATCTATCATAAGTGTGCTCTTCATCATGATTCATTTTAGAAACTCAATGTCCCCTAAGTCTTACTAATCCCGAAATACCCCAATAATCCCCCGTCATGTGCTTCCTTAACTAGAATTTCGCATACTAAAATATGAATGCATAATTTATTTTCTCTAAATAAAAACCCATCATGCCGGGAAAACTTATTAAATGCAGATTTTTCACATGCAGCATAAATGTCAGCAAAATTAGTATCACATGTGTAAGGTTCCTTAAAACATTCAAGCCCAAGTATTTTCGCACTAAGTGAAATAAGAAAAAAATACATGCGTGACAAGGCATCCGCAACTAAATTTTCCTTACCTTGTTTGCAGCGGATCACATATGGAAAGGTCTCTATGAACTTCAACCACTTCATTTGATGCTTGTTCAGCTTTCCTTGCCCCTTAAGGTGTTTCAATGACTCATGGTCTGTGTGTATGACAAACTTCTTAGGCCACAAGTAATGTTTCCAAGTCTCCAATGCTCTCACAAACTCATACAACTCATTATGATAAGTAGGGTATCTTAATGCTGCCCCAATTAATTTCTCATTGAAATAAGCAATAGGCCTCTTCTCTTGCATTAATATTGCCCGTAATATCTATTCTTGAAGCGTCGCACTCAATCTAAAAAATCACATAAAAATTTTGCAATGCCAATACTGGTCCATTGTACAATTTCTTTACTCCTCACCCCACTAGAAATTCATTGCCTTCTTCACAACCTCGGTCAGTGGTACTGTAATGATACTGAAATCTGAGAAAATCTTTGATAGAAGTTAGCCAACTCATGGAAGTTCCTAATTTCGCTTGCCGACATAGGTATAAGCCAATCTTGAATAATCTTAACCTTCTCCTTATATACTTTAATGCCATCTGGAGACACAAAAAAACCAAGAAAAATAATTATATCCATGCAAATTATGCATTTCTTAAGGTTAGCATATAGTTTTTATTTCCTCAAAACTTCAAGAACATGACTCAAATGTTCTATATGCTCATCCAATGACTTACTGTACACTAGAATGTCATCAAAAGAGACCACGACAAATTTCCCTACAGGCAAGATATAGTTCATTAATCACATAAAGTTTATAAGGGCATTTGTTAAACCAAAAGGCATTACTAACCACTCATATAAGCCATATTTAGTTTTAAATGCGGTCTTATACTCATCACCATCATTAGGGATATGGTGGCAATACTTTGTCGTTATATTATTGACGGCTCTGTAATCCACGTGCATATGCCATAACCCATCTTTTTTAGGTAATAATTGGATCGGTACTGCACAATGACTCATACTTTCTCATACATATCCCTTTTTCCATCAATTCATCAACTTGCCTCTGAAGTTCCTTCGTCTCCTCGTGATTACCTCTGTAGGATGGTCTGTTAGGAATGACTACTCCAGGTACGAAATCGATATGATGCTTAATCCCTCAAATGGGCGGAAGTCCATTAGAGATGTCCTTTGTGAGTACATTATCGAATTCCTGTAAAAGAGTAGAAACATAAATAGGAAGTGAAACATCATTAGTGTTAGGCTGTAAAGAAAACGTAGTGTCTTTAACGACTTGTAGCAGCATAAGCTTGTTAGCTATAAAAGTTTTCCTCACTTCTCCCTCACCCAAATAGAAACACTTTTTCATTCTCCCATTTCTATCTCTCTCACTCTCGACCGCTCTCCCTTAGGTTTACTCTCGTCCATAACTCATACTCTTCTCTCATTTTTTATTTTGGTCCCACTTTTCTCACCACTCTTCAATCTTGCCCCAAGGTCACGACCTCTCTTTCCTTTTCCTTATCTCTCACCATTCTCTAATTATCACTTGCTTAGATGTCAAATGATATAAAGTGATGGGCTATCCCTTGTGTTAAAATGAATACTTATTTCTAAACCCGTAATATATAATCTTTCTGTCAAACTACCAAGGCCTCCCTAAAAGAATATGGCCTGCATGCATAGGCACCACATCACATAAAACCTCATATGTATAAGGCCCAATAGTGAATTTCAACACATCTGCTTAGTCACTTTGACTTCCCCACACTCATTCAACCACTACAACCTATATAGTTTGGGATGTTCCAAACAAGCCAATCCTAATCTTCTTATCAAAGTTGTATTAGCTACATTGGTGCAACTATCCCGATTAATAATCATACTACAAGACCCCTCATTCACACGAAACCTAGGGTGAAATATGTTCTCTCTGCTGCTCAGTCTCATCTTCTCTCGCTTGAGCACTCATTTTTATTCTAATAACTAATGAAAGGTTATCTGATGGGATAAATGCTCCCTCTTGATCACTAGCATCCTCTAAAACATGCATCACATCCTCTATCTCAACATCTATGAAATCTATACCACCATCATCCTTCATTATTAACGTTCGCTCGCTAGAGCATTGTGATGCATAATATCACATACCCAAACACTTAAAACAATTTAACTCATTGGATCATGGTGCTACAATCCCATACCTAACCTTAACTTTTTTTGCTTCGACTTCTTTTCCCTTACCATTCCCGGCCTTAGGCTTGTTAGAACCTCTATCCCTATTTTAGATATTAAACCACTTCCCTTTCTAAGCAGAAGTGCTCTCTGATGCATATTTAGATTCAGACTTCATTTCAATTATCTTTCCACCTTGATCGCCATGTGTAGCACATCCTCCAACTGCACATAATGATGCAACTTAACTACACTCGAAATCTCCTTATTCAGCCTACCTAAGAACTGGGCCATATTGGCTTCTCTATCTTCTATCACATTCGACATAATCATCATTACTTCCATCTCAGTATAGCAGTCATCAACACTCTTCGACCCTTGGTACATATGTTATAGCTTTTTATATAGCTCTCGGTATGTTGGGATATATAGACCCGGCCACGGTTCCGGTTCGGAACCGAACCGGTTGGAACCGGAAGGTTCCGGTTCCAACCGTTTCCGGAACCGAACCAGAATGGGACCGGTTCGGTTGGGGTTCCACCCCAACTCGAACCGGTCCGAACCGGTGGAACCGTATGGTTCCACCGGTTGGAACCGTCGGGTTCCTGTTGGAACCGTAGGGTTCCAACAGGAACCCTACGGCCCCCAACGGCTACTAGTCGTTGGGGGCCTAATTCCCCCAACGGCTAGTGCCGTTGGGGGATGCAGGGAGCCATTTGGCTCCCTGCCAAACGGCTCCCTGCCAAAAAAAAAATTAAAAAAATAAAAAAAATATTTTTTTATATAAAATAAAAATTACTATTGTACCCCTAATAACGGTAATAAAACGGTTATATTTAGGGGCATTTTTTGTATCAAAAAAATTCTAAAATTCTATAAATATGATTCATTTTTCATAATTTCATCACACCAATTCTCAACTCTCTCATTTTCTATAAATCTCTTATTCGCAATTATTCAATTTTCTTATTTTTCTTCCTAATTTCTCAAACGAAAAATGGCAAGCTCATCTGAGAACATTATGTCAAATATGCCAACCCAAGAGAGCGCCCTAGTGTCAGAGCACAATCACGGAGAAGAGAAGTTAAGGCTCGGTCCTCGGATATTTTCAAAATTCATTTTACTTTGGAACGCCTAGAAGATGGTTCACAACGAGCAATTTGCAACTACTGTGGGGTTATCTATAAATTTTCAGGTGGATACGGCAATATGATCAAGCACATGGAAAAACATCATCCGGTTGAATTTGGCATTGATACGACGCAGACTCAAATGGCCAGGTATGCATCATCTAGTAGAGGTACGAGTAATGTTGATTTATTTAAATATTCTGATGCAAAAAATAGAGACGAATTTGCGAAATTAACTTGTATGGCACATCTTTCTTTAAGCTTTGGTGAAAAACTTCATTTTACTAATTACGTGCATAATGCTTTAAACCCTGCTGCATGTAGATGTCTCGAAACACAACAAAACGTTATTTTCAAATTAATAAAGATGGTAAAATTATTTTAAATGAAATATTTAAAGAGATGAAAGGTCGTATTTCTATATGTTCTGATATTTGGAGTGACCATTGGCAAACACACTCATACATGGGTGTGACTTGTCATTGGATTGATGTATCATTTACCATGCCAAAAAGACTTATTGCATTTAGAGTTTTTGATGACCCACATACTGCACAAAATATTTATAGAATGATGAAGGTAATTTTTGATGAATATGGTTTAGTATAAAAAATTTTAACAATTGGATTTGATAATGCATCTGCAAATACTGCATCCATTAATGATTTAAAATCCTTATGTGAACCAAATTTAGGGGGTCGATTTTTTCATATTCGTTGTACATGTCATGTCCTAAACTTATGTGTGCAAGAAGGTTTAAAATTATTATCTACTTTCCTTGATCCAATTAAAATGGCACTTAATTGTATTTGGTCATATTCTCAAGTTAGGCGAGAATGGACCAAGTTTTGTAAAATAAATGGTATTAAACCGATTAAATTTTCTAGAGATGTTCCAACACGTTGGAATTCTACTTATTTTCTTTTATGTCAAGCATTTCATACAAAGATGCATTATGTAGTTTTTTCTCAACATGTTCAAAATATCACACTTTATCCTAGTCAATGGGATATTTGTGAAAAAAATTTAGATATTTTAAGAGTTTTTAGTGATGCTACTTTAGTTTTTAGCGGTGTTTATTATCCTACAGCACATTTATTTCTTCTTGAGAGTTTGAATATTGTTGGCACTCTCGATGAGCATGTTGACAGTGACGACCCTAATGATCTTGTTTTGCTCGAAGCCATTACTGTTATGAAGGTAAAATGGTTGCATTATTTTAGAGAAATTCCTTTACTTTATCTTATTGCTGCTGTTTTTGATCCTAGATTTAAATTAGAAGGTTTGAATGGTGGTTTACAAGCTTACTATGGTTATTTAGGAATATTAGATGACATTGATATTACGAGCATAATGACGAAATTAAGAAGTGATTTAATTATTTTATTTAATGATTATATTGTAAGATATAACTTAGGAACATTAGGTCAATCTAGTAGTAGCGAACCGGTAATTCAAACAAGACTTAGCGCAGGGAATCGTTGGTTATTGCAACGAAATAAAAATCTAGGGATACGACAACTAATAATCCTGAATTAGATAATTATTTATCTACAAATTTTGAGTTTTCTAATGAAAGTTTATGCAGTAAAAATTTTAAAATCCTTGAATGGTGGAACCGGCATCAAAATATATATCATGTTTTATCTATTATTGCTAAAGAGATCTTGGCAGCACCTATTTCCACCGTTGCGGTTGAGCAAGCCTTCAGCTTAGGAGGTAATATATTGGAAGCTAGGCGATCTTCATTACATCCAAGCACTCTAGAAGCAACAGCTTGTGTGGATGATTGGACTCGAGCTGATCTGAGACAACAAGAAGATGCCCCCGATGATTGTGAAGATTTGTTCGATAATGCTTCTGCAACAAGTGCAAGCGGAACCGGAGCCGAAGGATCAACTGATATGATGATTGATAATTGTAAAATTATAATTTACAAAGGGGATATGTCTAAAAGACTAAAACTTGTAATGGAACTACGTGAGCTTTGATTCCTCTCACCCTTGGAGGATACGTAGGCAACTTAAATTTTTAAAAATTTAAGCTCAAGCTCTTCAATGTAATAAATTTTTTTTATTTATAAATTTAATCTCATTTTTTTATTTTAATTAATTAAAAAAAAAAGAACCGAACCGAACCGGAACCGAACGGTTCGGTTCCGGTTCCACACTTGTGGAACCGAAAACCGGCCGGTTCGGTTCGGTTCCGAACCGGAACCGAACCGCCGGCCGGGTCTAGGGATATATGCTATAGAACATAATGTGATATGTAAACATAATTTATTTTTAAGTAATTAACGATGCCAATTTCATTTATCAAAGTGTTGATTTTAAAGTCGAATATTATAAATTATCATGTATGCCCTTGGACACTAAATGCATTTTCAAACTTAGTGTATAAGTGTTAAACATAAGAGGATTTAAGTCAGAAATTAATAATCCGAAATAGTCCGTAGAGAGCAAATTAAGACAAACACTTTGTTTGTGGGTTATCTATAGTTGCGGTTTATTTCATATTGTATGACTAATTTGATCCGGGTCCGTTCATATAGTGAAATAGGAATGAAGGCACCTTATATGATGCGATCATATAGGACTGGACCAAGATAGAAATGAATATCTTTTAATATATGTTAAACAAAGAAATTTATATCATTCTAATAGATGATCATATATGGGTTGATCTGAATCCTGAGTGTACTATGTGTTGGATAATTATGACCCATAGCATCACTATTTTGTAAAGAACATGGTGTTCTCATACAAAATTAACTATGTGACAAGGAAATTGCTCTTTTATCATTTGTAATTGGATTACCTGGATATATAAATGATAAAAGTCCATATGATTAGTACCAGATTAATAAGATATGAGACAGTATTAATCCACGTAAGGTTTAATCATTAAATATCCCTAGTCGTAGTATTATCGAGACTGGACATCGATAATGTAGAATAGGCTAGTATTACACTTGTGCGCGTTATGGAAGCTTAACGACATAATTCTCATTTATTTGGGTATTGGATACTCATGCAAGTGTGATATGAGGTTCTGTTTACCGATGGTACGGGAACAGCTTCGCTCTGGATAGACCCCTCGGAATCCCATTGGTAGTATGACTATGTGTCTATGGGAATCCGAATCAGGGTAGATATATATGGTCTTAACTTGAGACTTTCATCGCTAATACTTGCGACAATCAGTATACTTTGGTTTTTTGGTCATCCGGGGCTTTAACAGGTTCTGTGTACGCCTCTTCTGGGTATACTGAGAATCGTAGTGTATTGGGTGTGATGTCAAGATGGAAGTATCACTTCAGTCATATGGAGATGATGATCACGCAGGGATACAGAACTGGTACTCTATAGTGATATAGCCATCGGGAAAGTATGACTAGGTCATGACTTTTCGATCATAAAGAGACTAGTTGCTAGTGATCCGATATATGCTTCGTACGGGGCAGACACAACTCCAGCCCCAGGCCTAGCATGTGACATCCGATATTGGATCGTAATACGCAATACTATGTATACTACGCCTGATATAGATTATATATATTCCTTAAAAGAATATTTCTAGAGAATTGGGTAGGCACAGTGCTTTGCTAGAAGCCAACCATGTCTTATAAATCGGTAAGAACGTGGTACTGGGTACGCACGTATTCGAATAGTCTGATGACCGTATTTACAACCAACATATCCAGGGATCTCTTGGGTCGCCTCCCAAAGATTCACCGATGAGAATTGACTCGAACAAAATTAATCTAGGATTAATTATGAGAGAGAGAGAAAATTAATCTAGGATTAATTACGACAAGAATTAATGTGGGATTAATTCGACTAGAAGAGAGAACACGATTAATTTGGAATTAATCGGCAAAGTAAATTTAATAATTAAATTGGATTTCACTATTTAATTTATTTAATTGGGCTAAAATAATATATTGGATATATTAATTGAAATTAGATTTCAATGCGGAATTAAATTGGATTTTAATTCTAGCGAACGAATTAATTTAGAATTAATTCACAAGGGACTTTCGTAATAATTTTGCTAGGCATTATTATTTATTTAAATTAGATTTAATTACGTCACAATGGAAAATTCATTTAGTTCGAAATTAAACGAACCCGGGCCCGAGTGAAGTTGCGTGTTGATTTAGCCGACTTAAATTTGGAATTTAAAAGTGGTGGGACGCACTTCAGTTACATCACATGTTAGACATATGATGGAAGTTGTTAGACTTAAAATTTTGGATTTGATTTATTAAAAGTAAGCTTGGCTTTGCTTATATAACACTCAAACCAATATCAACACTCAACCTCACTATAAATTAATTTGGTCAACTTTGGAAGTGCAGAATTCACTATTCATAGCAACCGTTTCTCTCTTCTTTCTCCTTGAGGTCGTGAGCTTCTCTCCTTCTCCCATGGATTTTTGTTGCAAAAATCAAGCATGCTAGCACATTAAGGAGTCAAATGAAGGTGATAGGGAGACTCACCCAAGTGTTAGAACAATTATAGAAGGCTTGGAGCTTCCATCTTCAAAGAAAAAAATTTCAAATTCATCCAAACCAATGTAAGTATTCCGCAACTTCCTTTGGTAAAATTCACACACGAATCACGCTTAGAGATCCTTGGCATGTTCTAGGAACACTAACACTGGTATCAGAGCGAGATCTAAGCTTGATTTGGATTCTAGGGTTCGTAAACTTTAATTTGAGATTTTATTCTTGGAGCTTGATTTTGCCTAAATTGATGAGTTGGTTGAGTTTATATGATGTTGAATTGGATTTGTATATCATTGGATTTGTGATAAATTGATTAGATCAAAAATCCCCAAAATCCATGCTTGGTCGAGAATTACCCTAGGAAGCTCATGGTTAATTTTTTGAAATTTAACAATTGGATGTGTTGTTGGCATGATATGTATGATACATGTTCATTTAATTAGATTGAAATCAAATTACATGACAAATTCCTTGCCAATACCGTGAGCCTAGCGTGTTGGAATGGATTGATTGTGCTTTAATTTGTGTTGGACATAAATTGAAATGTTAAGTATGATTAATTAAATTAATTGGTATTTTGGAAATATTAGATAAATTGATTAATTATACTAATTGCATTTTAATTAGATTAATGTGTAATTTGGAATGATATATTAATTTAATTTGTTGTAATTGGGCTTAATGGGCTTTGTTGGGCCAAGTTTGGTTTAGGATAATTGGGTTATATCCAATTGGGCCTAAAACCATTTCCATAAAGTCCAAAGTATGACATTGGGCCTTTAATAATTTAATTGGGCCTAATGGGCCTAAATTGATTTTATGACATAGGGTGATTCCTAACTTGGGCATTGGCATCTTGGGTTTGATCCGTAATGGCCAAAGCCCATGCCTAAAGAATTAATTGAAAGCCCATTGGAATTTAATTGAATAGTATTGGATACTAATTGGGCCTTTGAGACTCGTTAAGATTGGATTTGGAATCCAAGTCTAAAAGGCACTATTGAAAGTGTAATTGTTTAATTTGGAATTAAACATGAATTAATATTGGATACAATTTAAATTGGATTTGAAATTGTAGTTCGATATAATTCAAGAATACGTACTTTGAGTATTTATTCTTAAATGAGTTGGACTCGCGCAAATCAAATCGTTGTTTGAACATTGGATGGTCATTAATCAAAGATTAATTAATTGGATCAGATTGATTGATAACATGCTTTGTGTGAATACTTGGATGTATTGTATGAATAATGTATATTAGATGGATATTAGAAGGGTGAGGGAAATTTTGGAAATTGTTGTAATAAATTTAGAATTTATTTAAATTGGACCTGCGTGTCCAGTCTATTATCTCTATTCTCTTTGTATTTCTCTTTTCACCAATTCCCCTCAATATAAATGATGTTTCTTTAGAAGTATTATGTAATTGGGTAGAAGTATGAATAGTGCTAGCGGGAGAGAGGAAATGGAAAGATTTTTTCTAGGAACAATTTGTTATATATCCATCTGCATATCATTATTAAATTTCATCACGCCTTATTATGCTTTTAGAATGCATGTTTAAGGGTGTATGATGAGACCTAATCAAAGATAATAAATTGGTTGCCAATTTACGCGAAAAATCCTCAATCAATATTAAGCGTTTTTCCTTCCATTGAGTGGTTCTCTCTCAAGATCCAAGATTGGCATTGGTTTGTTAGCCAAAGTCAAGACCTTTGTCCATCGCGGATGTGTTTGAACCGCGTAAGCTTTGTTCCATATCGTATGTCTTGGGCGGTTGTGACTTGTTGGCCAAAGTCAAGGTCACTTCTTGTTCATCGACTTCGATTACGAAGCTTTCCCACTGTCAATGGGTCACGCTTAACTGGAATCATTAAGTTTATTGAGCCAAAGCCAAGGCTTAGTCGATTCAGAGGAAACAGGTTAGGAAATATATCGGATATATTTACATATATTGGATATATGTTTCGGACTTGGAGGTCCACCTACTGGATCTAGGAATTGGATGGGATCCAATTGATCTTAGAGATATACCTAGTTAAATTTTATACAGCTTGTTGGCCAAAGTCATGGTTGTGTATCTTTTAACGGGATCCTAGCCCACTAGGAAACTAGGTTTCCCGAGTACTCCACAGAGGGTTAGAGGCTCGCCAAAAATAGTGGGAGGCAAGTATTAAATTTGCAATTTTGTTTAGATACTTGCCAATACGCGCTCATTTTATTTTTCATCATTAATTATACATATATTAGTTGGACTAATATTAAATTGTTGTTTTTTAATTAAACAGTTGGACTGTATTCAAACTACTTCATTTGTAGTTGGTTATATAGTTAGACTATAGTAATCAATACATTTGAAAGTAACCAATCAAATTGTAGTTAATTATATAGTTAGACTATAGTAATCATTACATTAGATTGTACCTGAAATCGTTGATTGGATAGTTGGACAATAGCAATCAAGATGACCTGAAAGATTAGCGTCAAAGAATATAATCATGGGTGAAAATGTCTTTAACGGCGTAAATTTTTATATTGGGAAATGAATCTCAAGATAGTCCTGGGAATTGAGAAGTTACTCTATTTGATAGAGGAACCTCTCGGGCCTGAGCTCGAAGTTGAGCAAATAGTAGAGCATGAGCTTTGGAAGACTCATCGTGATGATAACTTTAGTGCTCAATCTGTTATGCTTGTTGCAATGACTCTTTAATTTCGTCGTCAGAACTAAGGATTAGATCCTTATACCATGATGCTGAAATTAAAGGATCTTCATAGATCTATTCTTAGATCTTAGAAGTACGAATTACAAAAGAAGCTCTTTCGCTCGCGTATGTCAGATGGTACATCTGTCGAGCACTAGGTGTCGTATATGATTTCTGACATCGAACAGCTAAGTTAGCTGGGCATTACCTACGAGGCTGAGACTTCCATAGATTTGATCTTACAGTCTCTACCCAAAAGCTGGGGCGGGTTCATCATTAATCAAAAGAGAAAAACTCTTGGAGAGTTAATGGCTATGCTCAAGGAGGCAGAGCCAGAGCTTCTAAAAGGGCAAGAAGCGCAAAATGTATTTTACTTCGACATCCCAGAAGGCCAAGGCTTGGCCGAAGGCTTCTGGGGGTGTGAAGAAAAGGGCAAGGCTAAATCGTCACAGTCTTCTGGGAAGACGAATGACATATCCCAAGGTGTCTACCTAAACTGTGGCAAACGGGGTCACTGGAATCGTGACTGTCGTATGGACAAGGCAGACATGAAAGAAGTGAAGGTGGGGTAAGGCTCCGGCTTCAGGTATGTTTGTTATAAACATGTCCACTACTAGTTTTAAGAATTGGATTTTGATACTGGATGTGGTACATAAATATATATACTGATGTGCAGAATCTGCTGATTAGCAGGAGACTGGCTTCAGATGAGATCGACCTGCGAGTCGGAAACGCGACGAGAGTCACTGTTTTGACCGTAGGAACCTAAGTTTTGGAACTGCCCTAGGGGCATGTACTTAAAATTAGGAGACTGTTATAATGTACCTAGTTTGACTAAGAACATTATCTTTGTATCTAGTTTAACCCGTTTGGGGTATATCTTTATGTTCTGAAACACCAGGTGTTTTGTCTGTAAAGATGATATTGAGATATACACATTAGATGTGAATAATAGTATTCATATGTCGAATATAAATGAATCTCAACGATATAACATGACAAACAAAAAGCTCAAATTGAATAAATCAAATGAGACTTATTTGTGGCATTGTTGTCTAGGACACATTAACAAGACTCGTATATCCACACTTTCGAAGAGTGGATACTAGGACAGATTTGATCCTAATTCAAATGATGTCTGCGAATCTTATTTATTAGGCAAAGTGCCTAAAACACCTTTTAATGGTAAATGTGCAAGTGGCACCGATCTGTTAGCCCTCGATTATAGTGACGTAAGTGGGCCCATGTCTAGCTAGGCTAGAGGTGGATATGAATACTTCGTAACCTTTACAGATGTGGCATCGCATTATGGTTATGTGTATCTTATGAAACACAAGTCGGAAACTTTTGAGAAATTGAAAGAGTTTCAACACGAAGTAGAAAAACAGACCGGTAAAAGTATTAAAAAAATTACGGTCGGACCATAGTGTAAAATAATTAAACATATAAGTTTCAAGATTACTTGAAAGAGTATGGTATTCTTTCACAGTGGACTCCTCCCGGAACACCTCAGTTGGACGGTGTGACCGAACGGAGAAACCGAACTTAGTTGGACATGGTAAGGTTAATGATGAGTCACTCTGAGCTACCAATTTCCTTCTGAGGATACGCATTAAACAGTGCAATACTTATTTTGAATAAGATTCCATGAAAATCTGTTAGACAGACTTCATATTAGATATGAACAGGAAAGAAACCGGGTTTCTCATTCCTGAAGATTTGGGAATGTTGGGCATACTCTAAACGTTTTGATGATACCAAACTAGAACCCAAATCGGATAAGTGCCTATTTGTAGGTTGTCCTAGGGAAACCAAAGTATAGTACTTATACAACTCATAAGAGAACAATGTATTTGTTGCTCTCCATGCGATTTTCCTAAGAGGAATTCCTAAATGCAGTGGTAAGTGGGAGGAAAGTAAAACTCGATAAAAATCGGAGTGATACTATTCCAGGCATCGATCCCTTACGGAACATGAAGAGTTCATCAGGGATGAAACTGTACCACAATCTTCGAATACACAAGAACCACGTATGCCGGTGAGAGTCAGAAAACAACCTAGGAAGTATGGATTTCTTATCTTACCTCATGTAGATGTCAATCTTATTGAGGAATATAAACCAGCTACATATGAGGAAGTGATACAAGGTATCGAGTCCTTTTATGGAAAAGTGCCATAAAGTCCTAAATGAATTCCATGTAAACCAACCATGTTTGGATACTAGTTGCTGCACCAGAAGGAATTAAACCTATTGGTTGCAAATGGTCTTCAAGGAAGACAGACATGGATGACTACATATAATTGTACGCAACTAGGCTTGTACAGAAAGGGTATCGTCATCGACAAAGTGTCGATTACAACGAAACTCTTTTACCTGTTGCCATGATTAAATCCATTCAGATAATGCTTGTTAATGCTGCATATTTCATTTATGAAATATGACAGCTAGACTCCAAAACCGCTTTCCTTAACGGAAACCTTTTGGAGGATGTTTGTATGCAACATCCTGACGGTTTTGTCGTGCCAAAACATGCAAACAAGGCTTACAAGTTAAATCGATCCATTTATGGATTGAAGCAATCATTGAATTCTTGGAACCATCGTTTTGATGTAATCATAATGGTATATGATTTAATTCAAAATAAAGATGATTCTTGTGTATATAAGAGGGTTAGTGGGAGCGCATTGACATTCATTGTCCTTATGTTGATGATGTATTGCTTCTCGGCAATGACATTCCCATGCTATAATCGGTGAAAGTTTGGCTTTCATAAAATTCCTCATGAAAAACCTGGGAGAAGCATGATTTATTCTAGGAATAAAGATCTACTGGGATAGATCTAGAAAGCTGCTGACACTCTCCCAGATCTCGTATGTTATGAAAATATATGCGACCTGATGTCTCATATGCTTTGAGCAAATGTAGACGCAATAAGGCCCATCCATGTGATGGTCACTGGATTGAATAAAGAGCATCATTGAGTATCTTGGATGAACTAAGGATGCTTTCTGAGAATATGGGGAAAGAAGAACTTGAGGTGACTGGGTTCACCGCTGCAAGTTTCCAAACCGATAAAGACGACTGTAAGTCGCAATAAGGGTACATATTTAGTTTGAATAACTGAACAGTGAGCTAGAAATCTTCCAAGCAAGATACTATTGACGATTAAACAATAAAAGCGGAATACTGCTGCAGCTGAGGCAGCAAAAGAAGCATTTTGGATCTATAAATTCCTAATTGAATTAGGAGTAATTCTGTTAGCAACTAAGCTGGGCTACCTCACAGGCTAAGGAACCACGGTCTCATCAACGATCCAAGTATGTCCTTCGACTAATTCATCTGATTCGTGAGATCATACATCGTGGCGATGTGATGATCGAATAACTCGCATCAGATGATAACCTTCCAAATCCGCTGATGAAAGCTGTTTCCCAGCAGAAGTTTGAGCGACCCGTACAAAGTTCAGGTGTTGGACACTTGAGTGATTAGCTACAGGCCAAGTGGGAGATTGTTGGATAATTATGACCCATAGCATCACTATTTTGTAAAGAACATGGCGTTCTTGTACAAAATTAACTATGTGACAAAGGAAATTGCTCTTTTATCATTTGTAATTGGATTACCTTGATATATAAATGATAAAAGTCCATATGATTAGTACCAGATTAATAAGATATGAGACAATATTAATCCATGTAAGGTTTAATCATTAAATAGCCCTAGTCGTAGTATTATCGAGACTGGACGTCGATAATGCGGAATAGGCTAGTATTACACTTGTGCACGTTATGGAAGCTTAACGGCATAGTTCTCATATATTTAGGTATTGGATACTCATGCAAGTGTGATAGGAGGTTCTATTTGCCGATGGTACGAGAATAGCTTCGCTCTGTATAGACCCCTCCGAATCCCATTGGCAGTATGACTATGTGTCTATGGGAATCCGAATCAGGGTAGGTGTATATGGTCTTAACCTGAGACTTGCATCGCTAATACTTGCGACAATCAGTATACTTTGGTTTTGATCGTCCGGGGCTTTAACAGGTTCTGTGTACGCCTTTTCTGGGTATATTGAGAATCATAGTGTATTGGGTGTGAATTGGGTAGGCACGGTGCTTTGCTAGAAGCCAACCATGTCTTGTAAATCGGTAAGAATGTGGTACCTAGTACACACGTATTCGAATAGGTCGATGACCGTATTTACTGCCAACATATCCAGGGATCTCTTGGGTCGTCTCCTAAAGATTCACCGATGACAATTGACTCGAACAGAATTAATCTGGGATTAATTATGAGAGAGATAAAATTAATCTAGGATTAATTACGGTAAGAATTAATCTGGGTTTAATTCGACTAGAAGAGAGAACGCGATTAATTTGGAATTAATCGGCAAAGTAAATTTAATAGTTAAATTGGATTTCACTATTTAATTTATTTAATTTGGCTAAAATAATATATTGGATATATTAATTGAAATTAGATTTCAATGCGGAATTAAATTGGATTTTAATTCTAGCGAACGAATCAATTTATAATTCATTCGCAAGCGACTTTCGTAATAATTTTGCTAGGCTTTGTTTATATAACACTCAAACCAATATCAACACTCAACCTCACTATAAATTAATTTGGTCAACTTTGGAAGTGCAGAATTCACTATTCACAGCAACCATTTTTCTCTTCTTTCTCCTTGAGGTCGTGAGCTTCTCTCATTCTCCCATGGATTTTTGTTACAAAAATCTGTTGGACAATTATGACCCATAGCGTCACTATTTGTAAAAGACATTGTGGTTTTTGTAAAATTAACTATGTGACAACGGAAATTGCATTTTATCATTTTATAATTTGATTACTTGAATATATATATGATAAAAGTCCTTATGATTAGTTCCAGATTATAAGATATGAGACAATATCAATCCATAAAGTTTTAATCATTAAATATCCTAGTATTATCGAGACTGGACATCGATAATGCGGAATAGATTAGTATTGCATTTGTGCGTGTTATGGAAGCGTAACAACATAGTTCTCATATATTTAAGTATTGGATACTTATGCAAGTGTGATAGGAGGTTGTGTTTACCGATGGTACAGAAACAGCTTCGCTCTGGATAAACCCCTCGGAGTCCCATTGGTAGTATGACTATGTTTCTATGGGAATCCGAATCAGGGTAGGTGTATTTGGTCTTAACCTGAGACTTGCATCGCTGGTACTTGCGACAATCAATACGCTTTGGTTTTGGTCGTCTAGGACTTTAATAGGTTCTGTGTACACCTCTTCTAGGTTTATTGAGAATCGTAGTGTATTGGGTGTGATGTCAAGACGGAAGTATCACTTCAGTCATATGAAGATGATGATCACTCAGGGATACAGAACTGGTACTCTAATGTGTTGCAACCATCGGGATAATATGACAAGGTCATGATTGTCCGATTAAAGAGACTAGTTGATTGTGATCCGATATATGCTTCGTACGGGGCAGACACTATTCCAGCCACAGGTCTTGCATGTGATATCCGATACAGGATCGCAATATGCAATACTATGTATACTACGCCTGACATAGATTATATATTCCTTTAAGAATATTTCTGGAGAATTGGGTAGGTACGGTGCTTTTCTAGAAGCCAACCATGTCTCGTAAATCGGTAAAAATGTGGTACGAGGTACGCACGTATTCGGATAGTCCGACGACCGGATTTACTGCCAACATATCCAGGTATCTCATGGGTCGCTTCCCGAAGATTCAACGATGACGTATGATTCGAACACAATTAATCTAGGATTAATTACAGAGAGATTTTATCTGGGATAAAATATTATTAGAAGAGAGAGAACGATTAATTTGGAATTAATCGATAAAATAATATATTTGATATATTAAATGAAATTAGATTTCATATAGGAATTAAAATTGGATTTTGATTCAGGCGAATGAATTAATTTAGAATTAATTCGCGAGCGATGTGAATAATAATTTTGTAGGCATAATTATTTAATTAAATTTGATTTAATTACGTCACAACAGAAAATTCGTTAATTCGGAATTAACGAACCCGAGCCCGGAATGTGTTTGCGGGCCCACTCGAATTTGAATTTAGTGGGGCCCACATGTCACATCACAAGTCACATCACTTGTCACTTTATTCACTTTTTGGTGATGGAAGTTAGTGAAGACTTTTGAGATAACTTGTTTCTTACACAAGCTGATGTGATGAAAGACTTTTACCAAATATTTGAGATTTGGTATATGTTATTTTGTTTTTGGAAAATCAAATACACAAGTCATCACTTTAAACAAAATTGAAAAACTTCTCTCTCTCCCAATTTCACCATTGTCGTGAACCTCTCCAAAGGGAAGGAAAAATTGTTTTTCTTTCTTTCAAGCTAACACTTCCAAGAATCATTCTAAGGTGATAGGGAAACCAATCCCAAGAGCTTGGAATCCATCTCAAAGCTTGGAGCTTGGACATCATCTTCAAAGAGAAAGCTTGGAGACTTTCAAAGGGAGCAAAATTTTGTTCTACACACATCCTACAAACCGATCAAAGTGAGTATCTTTCTGTTATTCTCCTTTACGTATTCACACTATTTTATGCTTGGATTGATCTTGGGATGACTTTAGAAACCCAACAATGGTATCAAAGCCTATTTGAGCATGAAATATGATTAGGGTTTATATACTAAAATTTGGGTAAATTTGATTTGAGCATGTTTTGATCAAATTGTTTATTTGAGTATGCTTATATATTTATAACTTAGAGTTATGCATGATCAATTTGATGAAAAATTAATTGGATTAATTTTCCACAAATTATAAGGCTTGGCCGAAAGTTATAGTGCCCTAAAGTCATGGTAATTTTTTGTTTTTTAAATCATTGGATGAGTTTAAAGACATGATATATATTGATTTGTGATTTAATTGGATTGAAATCAAAATCGGATATAAAATCCTTCAAATTTCCGTGACTTGAGAAGCATGAAAATGAGTTGAATATTAATTTGTTTTTGTTTCAATAATGTTGGACATGTGTTGAAAATTAAAATGCATGATTAATTAATTAAATTGATATTTTGGAAATGTTAATTTAGATAATTAATTTGTGCAATACACTTTAATTAATTAAATTATGAAATTTGGAATATTAGAATTTAATTAATTGGGCTTAATTTGGAATTGGGCTAAAAAATGTTGTATTTGGGCCTAATGGGCTTGGTTGGGCCAAGTTGGTTTAGGACAATTGGATTGGATCCAAATTGGGCCTAAACCATTCCATTAAATCCAAATATAACAAATGGGCCTTTAAACATTTAATTGGACCTAATGGGCCAAAATTGATTTCTTGGCAAATAGGGTGATTCCTTACTTGGGCCTTGGTATTTGGGTTTGACCCATATTGACCAAAGCCCATGCCTTAAGAAATTAATTGAAAGCCCATTGGACTTTAATTAAATGGACATTGGATGTTAATTGGGCTTTGAGACCTATTAAGATTAGATTTAGAATCTAAGTCGTAAAGGCGCATTAAAAAGTGTAATTATTTAATTTGGAATTAAATATAGAATTAGTATTGAATATAAATTAAATTAGATTTAAAATTATAGTTCGATATAATTCAAGAATTCCTACTTTGAGTACTTAATCTTAAACGAGTTGGACTCGCGCAAATCAAATCGTTGTTTGAACATTGGATGATCACTTTATTCAAAGATTAATTAATTGGATTAGATTGATTGAATAACATATTTGTGTGAATACATGGATGGGTTGAATGAATAATGTATATCAGATGGATATTAGAAGGGAAAGGGAATTTTTGTAAATTGTTGTAAATTTAGAATTTATTAATTGGACCTGCGCGTCCAGTTTTATCTCTCGATTCTTTGTAATTCTCTTCTCACCTAATTCCCCTCAATGTTAATGAGGTTTCTTTAATTGTATTATGTAATTGGGTAGAAGTTAGAATAGTGCTAGCCGAGGAGAAGAAATGGAGTGATTTGTTCTAGGAACAATTTGTGAGATATCTATCTGCATATCATTATTAATTTATTTATCATGACTTATTATGCTTTTAGAATGCATGCTTAAGGGTGTATGATGAGACCTATCAAAGATAATAAATTGGTTACCAATTTACGCGAAAACCTCAACAAATATTATCGTTTTCCTTCCATTGAGTGATTCATTCTCAAGATCCAAGATTGGCACTGGTTTGTTGGCCAAAGTCAAGACCTTTGTCCATCGCGGATGTGTTTGAATCATGAAGGCTTTGTTCCATATCGTATGTCTTGTCCAAGTTGTGATTGTTGGCCAAAGTCAAGATCACTTCTTGTCCATCGACATCGATTACGAAGCTTTCCAAAGTCAATGGGTCTCGCTTAACTGGAATCATTAAGCTGTTGAGCCAAATCCAAGGCTTAGTTGATTTAGAGGAAAATGTTAGGAAAATATATTGGATATATTGGCATATATATTGTATATGTTTCGGACTTGGAGGTCCACCTACCGGATCTAGGAATTGGATGAGTTCCAATTGATCTTTGAGATCTACCTAGTTAAATATCATACACTTGTTGGTCAAAGTCAAGGTTGTGTGTTATTTAACGGGATCCTAGCCCACTAGGAAACTAGGTTTCCCGAGTACTCAACAGAGGGTTGGAGGCTCGCCGAAAAATAGTGGAAGGCCGGTATTGAATTTTCAATTTCATTCAAATACTTGGCTTTACGAGCTTTCAAATTATTTTCGTCAATAAATATTTATTAGTTGGACTAATATTTTATTATTTTTCTTGTAACAGTTAGACTCCTCATACATCGTTAATTGAATAGTTTGACTATTGCAATTAAGATGACAGGAAAGTTGGGCATTAGAGATATTATCATGGGTGAAAATGTCTTTAATGGCGGAACTTTCAAGACTGGGATATGAATCTCAGGATTGTCCTGATCGAGAAGTTGCTCTACACTGTAGAGAGACCTCTTGGCCTAAGCCTAGATCTGATCAGATAGTTGAGCTAGAGCTTTGGAAGACTCATAGCGATGACAACTTCACTGCTCATTCTATAATGCTTGCTGCTATGACTCAACAATTTCGTCGTCAGAACAAGGGATTGGATCCCTATAATATGATGGCGAAGTTGCATGATCTTCATTGTTCTAATCTTAGATCGCAGAGATATGAGTTGCAGAAGAAGCTCTTTCGCGCTCACATGTCAGAGGGTACATCTGTTGAACACCATGTGTCACAGATGATTGCTGACATTGAGCAGCTGGGATAGATGGGCATTGTCTTCGAGGCTGAGACTTCTATAGATTTGATCTTACAGTCTCTGCCCACACTTGGAGTGGGTTCATCATGAACTACAATATGATGACCAAGACCATACTTTTGGAGAGTTAATGTCCACACTGCGCGAAGTAGAAAAAGAGCTCCTAAAGGGCAAGAAGCGCGAGGCGCACTTCGCTTCAACATCTCAGTCTCCCAAGGCTTGGCCTAAGGCGACTGGAGGTGTAAAGAAGAAGAAGAAGAAGGCAAAGGCCAAATCATCAAAACCTTCTGGGAAGGGTAAAGACAAATCCCAAGATGTATGTCTGCAGTGCGGGAAGCGGGGTCACTGGAAGCGTGACTGCCGCGAGTACAAGGCACACATGAAGGAAATCAAAGCGGGCATGGCACTGGCTTCAGGTATGTTTGTTATAGAAATAAACATGTCTACTACTAGTTTTAAAAATTGGATTTTTGATTCTGGTTATGGTTGTGGTACTCATATATGTACTGATGTGCATGATCTGCAGGATCTGCAGATTAGCAGGAGACTGGCCTCGAGAGAGATTGACCTCCGCGTTGGAAATGGGACACGAGTCACTGTTTGGGCCGTTGGCACTTATATTTAGGAAATTCCCTCGGGGCATGTACTTAAACTTTCAGACTGTTATTATGTACCTAGTTTGACTAGGAATATTATTTCTGTATCTATGTTAGCCCAATGTGGGTATACTTTTGTATTTAGAAACACTGGGTGTTTTATGTATAAAAATATATGGAGATTTGCACTGCTGATGTAATTAATGGTCTTTATATTTTGAATATAAATCAATCTCAAACATATAATGTAACAAACAAAAGGCTTAAATTAAGTAACAAAGATGAAGCTTATATGTGGCATTATCGCCTGGGACATATTAACAAGACTCGCATATCCACACTTTCGAAGAGTGGGTACTTGGACAGATTTGATCCAAATTCATATGACGTTTGTGAATCTTGTTTATTAGGCAAAATGCCTAAAACACCTTTTAGCAGAAAGGGTGTACGTGCCACCGAATTGTTAGCCCTCGTTCATAGTGACGTATGTGGGCCCATGTCTAGCCAGGCTAGAGGTGGATATGAATACTTCGTAACCTTTACGGATGATGCATCGCGTTATGGTTATGTGTATCTTATGAGACACAAGTCGTAAACCTTTGAGAAATTCAAAGAGTTTCGACACGAAGTAGAAAAACAGACTGGCAAAAATATTAAGACATTACGGTCGGACCGTGGTGGCGAATACTTAAGCAATGAGTTTCTTTATTACTTGAAATAATATAGTATTCTTTCACAGTGGACTCCTCCCGGAACACCGCAATTAAACGGTGTGTCCGAACGGAGAAACCGAACTTTGTTGGACATGGTAAGGTCTATGATGAGTTACACAGAGCTACCTATTTCCTTCTGGGGATATGCATTGAACAGTGCAATACTTATTTTGAATAAGGTTCCGTCAAAGTCTGTTCAATAGACTCCGTATGAGATATGGACAAGAAAGAAACCAGGTTTCTCATTCTTGAAGATTTAGGGTTGCTGGGCATACGTCAAACGTTTGGAAGGTACCGAACTAGAACCCAAATCGGATAAATACCTATTTGTAGGATATCATAGGGAAACCAAAGGATATTACTTCTATCACCCACAAGAGAACAAATTATTTGTTGCTCTACATGCGGTTTTCCTTGAGAAGGAATTCCTAAATGCAGTGGTTAGTGAGAGGAAAGTAGAACTCGATTAAAATCGGAGTGATACTGTTCCTGGCACAAAATCTTTAACGGAACATGAACAGTTCATCAGGGATGAAACTGTACCACAATCTTCGAATACACAAGAACCGCGTAGGTCGGAGAGAGTCAGAAAACAACCTGAGAGGTATGGGTTTCTGATCTCACCTCATGTAGATATCAATCTTATTGAGGATAACGAGCCGGCTACGTATGAGGAAGTGATACAAGATATCGATTCCGCTTTATGGCAAGAGGCCATGAAGTCCGAAATGGATTCCATGTACACCAACCAAGTTTGGACACTGGTTGATACACTAGAAGGCGTAAAGCCTATTGGTTGCAAATGGGTCTTCAAGAAGAAGACTGACATGGATGGCAACATACAAATGAAAAAAGCTAGGCTTGTAGCGAAAGGGTATCTTCAAAGACATGGTGTCGATTATGACGAAACCTTTTCACCCGTTGCCATGATTAAATCCATTCGGATTATGCTTGCTATTGCTGCATATTTCGATTACGAGATATGGCAGATGGACGTCAAAACCGCTTTCCTTAACGGAAACCTTTTGGAGGATGTTTATATGCAACAGCCTGACGGTTTTGTCGTACCAAGACTTGCAAACAAGGTTTGTAAGTTAAATCGATCCATTTATGGATTGAAGTAAGCATCGCGTTCTTGGAACCAACGTTTTGATGAGATCATAAAAGAATATGATTTCGTTCAAAATGAGGATGATCCTTATGTATATAAGAAGGTTAGTGGGAGCACACTGACATTCATTGTCCTTTATGTCGATGATGTATTGCTTATTGGTAATGACATTATCATGCTACAATCGGTGAAAGCTTGGCTTTCATTAAAATTCTCCATGAAGGATCTGAGAGAAGCAGCCTTTATTCTAGGAATAAAAATCTACCGGGATAGATCTAGAAAGCTACTTGGACTCTCCCAGAGCACGTACATTGACAAAGTGTTGAAGAGATTCAACATGGATCAGTCCAAGAGAGGACTGTTTCCAGTGTCACTCTATCAAAGGACATGTGTCCTAAAACTCAAGATGAAAGAGACAACATGAGTCGGATACCATTCGCCTCGGTAGTCGGATCGATCATGTATGCCATGATATGTACGCGACCTGATGACTCGTATGATTTGAGCATGTGTAGTTGCTATTAGGTCGATCCAGGTGATGGTCACTGGATGGCGGTTAAGAATATCCTTAAATATCTTAGACGAACTAGGGATGCTTTCTTAATCTATGGAGATGGAGAACTTGAGGTAACTGGGTATACCGATGCAAGTTTCCAAACTGATAAAGAAGACTGCAAGTCGCAATCCGGGTACATATTTTGTTTGACCAACGGAGCAGTAAGCTAGAAATCTTACAAGCAAGAGACTGTTGCCGATTCAATAACAGAAGCAGAATACATTGCTGCAGCTGAAGCAGCAAAAGAGGCAGTTTGGATCCGTAAATTCCTAATTGGATTAGGAGTAGTTCCGTTAGCAACTGAGCCTGTTCTGTTGTATTGTGACAATAACGGGGCTATAGCACAGGCTAAGGAACCGCGGTCTCATCAACGATCCAAGATGTTCTTCAACGTTTCCATCTGATTCGTGAGATCATACATCGTGGCAATGTGAAGATCGAGAAGGTCGCATTAGAGGACAACATTGCAGATCCGCTAACGAAAGCTATTCCTCAGTAAAAGTTTCAGCGACATGTACATAGTTCAGGTGTTAGATGCTTGAGTAACTGGCTATGGCCAAGTGGGAGATTGTTGGACAATTATGACCCATAACGTCACTATTTGTAAAAGACATTATGGTTTTTGTACAAATTAACTATGTGACAATGGAAATTGCATTTTATCATTTTGTAATTTGATTACTTGAATATATATATATGATAAAAGTCCTTATGATTAGTTCCAGATTATAAGATATGAGACAATATCAATCCATAAAGGTTTAATCATTAAATATCCCTAGTCGTAGTATTATCGAGACTGGACATCGATAATGCGGAATAGACTAGTATTGCACTTGTGCGTATTATGGAAGCGTAACAACATAGTTCTCATATATTTAAGTATTGGATACTTATGCAAGTGTGATAGGAGGTTGTGTTTACCGATGGAACGGAAACAGCTTCGCTCTGGATAGACCCCTCGGAGTCCCATTGGTAGTATGACTATGTGTCTATGGGAATCCTCCTCAGGGTAGGTGTATTTGGTCTTAACCTGAGACTTGCATCGCTAGTACTTGCGACAATCAATACGCTTTGGTTTTGGTCGTCCAGGATTTTAACAGGTTCTGTGTACGCCTCTTGTGGGTTTATTGAGAATCGTAGTGTATTGGGTGTGATGTCAAGACGGAAGTATCACTTCAGTCATATGGAGATGATGATCACGCATGGATACAGAACTGGTACTTTAATATGTTGCAACCATCGGGATAATATGACAATGTCATGATTGTCCGATTAAAGAGACTAGTTGCTTGTGATCCGATATATGATTCATACAGGGCAGACACTATTCCAGCCCCAAGCCTTGCATGTGACATCTGATACTGGATCGCAATACGCAATATGACCGGCGTAAACACACACGTATAACGCAAGCGCACGTATCGTTCAAGTAGTATAAAATATCGATCCCACGAGGACTTAATTCCTACTGTTGTTATTAATTATTGAATCTATTTATTTACAGATATCTAATTAAATGGAGAAGAGAGAGATTGTTTGTTTGTTTGGTTGAAAGACTTTGCTAAATAATAAATAAATAAAAAGACAAAAGAAAATACTAAGGAAAATAACAAAAGACACAAGATCTAGGGTTGTGATTTATTCCAATATCATTTTAAAGATGAAGTGATTATTTTATAGTTGGGTAATACAATGATTTATTAACCTGGAACACGAAATTATGTAAAAGCCTCTTCCGATGGTCAAATTCAAATACCCAGTATAACCCAATTGAACCATATTCCTATGTCAACCACATTATCTGGATTCATTAAGATTAGTTCCAATTATGGCTACCCTCGCCCGACAGGTATATTCCTATCCTGTAAGGAAATCTATTAAAGGGTTATCTATCCTCAAGGAAGATCGTGGGCTATTGAATCTAAGGTCTTAAACTTAAAATCCCTATGTCTAGTTCATTTTAAGTTTACCTAATCAATTTTATTAATGGCCAATTAATAAAAAGCATTAAGATTAAGACTCAATAAATCTTTATATTTGTCCATAATCCAGCCATAAAGGCGGTACCAAAATAAATTTACCAACCGACCAATATAGCGGTATTCCTTTATTAATCAAGTTCAAACCAACAGAAAATAAATTTACCAACCGACCAATATAGCGGTATTCCTTGATTAGTCAGGTTTTAAACCAGATTAAAATTAAATTACCAACCGACCAATATAGCGGTATTCCTTTATTAATCAGAATTTTAAATAGTAGTATATTATTTTTAAGGGAGATTAATCTAAATAGCAATAGTAAAATAATTACCTTTCACCTTAGCATAGGGAAGTTACCTCCGCATAGTGAATAGTAAAAACTGTAAAATAAAGAAAGTAAATTATTATTATTACAGAACGTAATTAAAATTTACAAAACTAAATTAAAAGAAATTTAGAGAGAGAAAAACTCCCTAATTACATAGGATTTGGGAGAGGAAATGGTGTACTAAAAACTGAAAATTCGCCCTCTATTTATAGCAAAATTTTTCACTGTTCGGGCACTGTTCGCGCGTCGCGACGCCAAGCAGTTCAGCGTCGCGACGCTGGATGGATTCGTCGACGTGGCACAATGAGAAGGCGACACGTAGCAAGGCGGCTGACTGTACACGCGACACGTGTCAAGGCGGCTAATTCTCAATTATTGTGATGACGTCATTGATGACGTCATGCTGACGCGGCGCGAGGCGACGACGTGCGACTACGGGGCGATGACGTGGCAAGGCGGCGGTTGACTGTTCACTGTCGGCACAATAGGATTGCGACACGTGGCGACACGTGTCAAGTTCTGATTGGTGGAGGCTGACGTGGCAAGTTGACTCGGTTGACTTGTTGACGTGTCTGATGATGTGGCACACACGTGGCAAGGTTGACTTGTTGACCGATGATGTGGCTGATGACGAGGCGACACGTGTCAAGTCTGAGTGTCGGCAGCATATGATGATGACACGTGGCATGGCGCATGTTAGCAGATGGGATGTGATGGTGACACGTGGCACGGCGCATTTTAGCAAAATCAAAACTTCTCAAATTGTTGACCGTTGACCAGGCGCATGTTAGCAAATCCGGCTCACGCTGGGCGTCGCGGCGCGCAGTGTTTCAGCGTCGCGACGCGCAGAAGACTAAAATATCCCTGTTGACGCATTTTTGTCCGTTTTTGCCCCAAATCACCTCCAGAATGTCCTAAAACTTTATTTTTCTACAAAATAACACAAAACACATCAAAACATTCACAAAACTCAAGAAACTATACAAAATATTAGATTAAATGAGTGGGAAATAGTGATATAAATACCACTCATCACACCCCCAAACCTAACATTTTGCTAGTCCTCGAGCAAAATACAGAATAAAATAACAGAATAAAATTTAACTAAGCCATTTTCGTAGGGATCACGGTTGCATTTAGCATATGCAACAAGCCTTTAAACCCCTAGGTGTCCCTAGTGGACGAGTTATAGTCTCGTGAGGGTTTACAGCAATGATACCCACAAACATTTTATAAAAGTAAAAATGTAGTGAAACTAATGCACACAAAAGCAAAAAGACAAGAGAAAAGAGAATAAAGAAGTTAGTGACTAATCAGGTGAAACTTCTACTCCAAGTTACTAGTTGTTTTGTTTCTTTCTAAATTACCGAATAAGTAAATTCTCCGATTATTTTTACCATTCTTCATATACACAACCAACAAAATATTAAACAACTCATTTTTGCCCACAACAGTCACAAGTGCAGTTGATAAGAGAGTAATATTTTTGTCCTAAAGTTCTATCAGATTTCGCACCTTTTTGTAGCAATGGAATATTTTCTGATTTTTCTGATTTTTTTCTTTGATTTTTTTCTCTATTTTTTATTTATATACAATACCTTCCGTCTATGTAGCGAGCTTTGGGTCGGTGGCTCCCAAACCAGTTGGCTTTAGGGCACCAGGTGTTAAGACACCCCTACGAACTTAATTACTCAGACTTCAGATATATATATATTTTTGCAGCATCTTCGATCCATGTAACGAGCTTTGGGCCAATGACTCCCAAACCAGTTGGTTTTAGGCACTAGGTATTAAAACACCCTTACAGACTTAATAACTCGGATCTCGGACGTTTTTTTTTTTTTTTTTTTTTTTTTATTCCATCACTATTTAGAGATGCTTCCTCCAATTAAACTATAGCACGGAATATTACAAACTTTTCAATTTTAGCTCATGTCCGTATGTTTCCATGTAAGTTCATAATACCTGTCAACTGAACATATGAAGATTCATTTTAGTTAGTATTATGGAGAATTCACAAATTAAATAATTCAAAATGAAATAAACAAAAATTAACTTGTTTCAAAAATAAATGGTTTGAGATACGTCTCAGGAGTGGAAATTCCTTACTCGGCTATCTTTTACCAATTTTACCTTTTTAGTCAAAATAAAAACACAAAAAATGCAAATATTTTTGTAATTTTTGAAAATTTTTCAATTTTCGTAGTAATTTAATCACGAGTCAACAATACGCCAGTCAAGTTTTTGGCGCCGTTGCCGGGGAAATCTATTAAAGGGTTATCTATCCTCAAGGAAGATCGTGGGCTATTGAATCTAAGGTCTTAAACTTAAATCCCTATGTCTAGTTCATTTTAAGTTTACCTAATCAATTTTATTAATGGCCAATTAATAAAAAGCATTAAGATAAGACTCAATAAATAAATCTTTATATTACCCAAACTATAATCTAACCCTTATAAACTGGTGATATTGAAATTCATCACAACCCCAGATAACTATTTAGTTACAACACATAGCTAGGGCTAGTAACTGAAAAATAAAAGACATAAAGTAAAAATACTGAAAAGTAAAAGACATAAAGTATAACTGAAAAGTAAAATGAAATAAAAATGCTAAGGTAAAAGGAATTACTTTTACTACTACTAATTTAGATATCTCCCATAAAATAATATATAAACTTGTGATAAATTAACCAACCGACCAGTCTGGCGGTATTCTGATTAAGTCAAATTAAGTCCAACCAGCCATTAAGGCGGAACCAAAAATAAATTTACCAACCGACCAGTCTGGCGGTATCCGTGATTAGTCAGGTTTAAATCAGATTAAAATTAAATTACCAACCGACCAATATAGCGGTATCCCTTATTAAGTCAATATTTTAAATAGTTAATATATTATTTTTAAGGGAGATTAATCTAAATAGCAATAGTAGAAGAATTACCTTTCACCCTAACTGGGGAAGTTACAACATCATGGTGAATAGTAAAAACTGTAAAAAGTAAAAAGTAAAAATTAAATTACTATTATTACAAAACGTAATTAAAATTATTTACAAAATTAAAAATAAAAAAAAAACTAAAAATAAAATTTCTAGAGAGAGAAACTCTCTCTAGAGAGAGAAATCAAGAGAGAGAGAGGTGTACAAAATTCTGAAATTTCGCGCTGAATTTATAGGCAAATTTTTCACTGTTCCAGCGTCGCGACGCCAAGGATCTCCGCGTCGCGACGCTGGATTTGTCGACGTGGCTCGATGAGAAGGCGACACGTAGCAAGGCGGCTGACTGTTCACGCGACACGTGTCAAGGCGGCTAATTCTCAATTATTGTGATGACGTCATTGATGACGTCATGCTGACGCGGCGACGACGTGGCGATGACGTGGCGTGGCGGCTGACTGTTCATTTGTCGGCACAATAGGATTGCGACACGTGGCGACACGTGTCAAGTTGTGATTGGCTTAGGCTGACGTGGCAAGTTGACTCGGTTGACCTGCTGACGTGGACGATGATGTGGCATGACACGTGGCAAGGTTGACTTGTTGACCGATGATGTGGCTGATGACGAGGCGACACGTGTCAAGTCTGAGCGTCGGCAGCATATGATGATGACACGTGGCACGGCGCATGTTAGCAAGTCAAAACTTCTCAAATTGTTGACCGTTGACCAGGCGCATGTTAGCAAATCCGGCTCACGCTGGGCATCGCGGCGCGCAGTGTTTCAGCGTCGCGACGCGCAAGAGACGAAAATATCCCTGTTGACGCATTTTGTCCGGTTTTGCCCCAAATTGCCTCCAGTGCTGTCCAAACTTTATTTATCTGCAAAATAACAATAAAACACATCAAAATGTTCACATAACTCAAGAAACTATACAAAATATTAGATTAAATGAGTGGGAAATAGTGATATAAATACCACTCATCACAATACTATGTATACTACGCCTGACATAGATTATATATTCCTTTAAGAATATTTCTGGAGAATTGGGTAGGCACGGTGCTTTGCTGGAAGCCAACCATGTCTTGTAAATCGGTAAAAACGTGGTACAAGGTACGCACGTGTTCGGAAAGTCCGACGACCGGATTTACTGCCAACATATCCAGGGATCTCATGGGTCGCTTCCCGAAGATTCACCGACGACGTATGATTCGAACATAATTAATCTATGATTAATTATGGAGAGATTTTATTTGGGATAAAATACTATTAGAAGAGAGAGAACGATTAATTTGGAATTAATCGATAAAATAAAATATTTGATATATTAAATGAAATTAGATTTCATATAGGAATTAAAATTGGATTTTGATTCGGGCGAATGAATTAATTTAGAATTAATTCGCGAGCGACGTGAATAGTAATTTTGCTAGGCATAATTATTTAATTAAATTTGATTTAATTAAGTCGCAACAGAAAATTCGTTAATTCGGAATTAACGAACCCGAGCCCGGAATGTGTTTGCGGGCCCACTCAGATTTTGAATTTAGTGGGGCCCACATGTCACATCACAAGTCACATCACTTGTCACTTTATTCACTTTTTGGTGATGGAAGTTAGTAAAGACTTTTGAGATAACTTGTTTCTTACACAAGTTGATGTGATGAAAGACTTTTACCAAATATTTGAGATTTGGTATATGTTATTTTGTTTTTGGAAAATCAAATACACATGTCATGACTTTAAACAAAATTGAAAAACTTCTCTCTCTCTCAATTTCACCATTGTCGTGAACCTCTCCAAATGGAAGGAAACATTGTTTTTCTTTCTTTCAAGCTAGCACTTCCAAGAATCATTTTAAGGTGATAGGGAAACCAATACCAAGAGTTTGGAATCCACCTCAAAGCTTGGAGCTTGGACATCATCTTCAAAGAAAAAGCTTGGAGACTTTCAAAGGGAGCAAAATTTTGTTCTACACACATCCTACAAACCGATCAAAGTGAGTATATTTCTGCTATTCTCCTTTACGTATTCACACTATTTTATGCTTGGATTGATCTTGGTATGGCTTTAGAAACCCAACAAAATCAAGCATGCTAGCACATTAAAGAGTCAAAGGAAATTGATAGGGAGACTCACCCAAGTGTTGGAACACTTATAGAAGGCTTGGAGCTTCCATCTTCAAAGAAAAAGTTTTCAAATTCATCCAAATCAATGTAAGTATTCTACAACTTCCTTTAGTAAAATTCACACACGAATCACGCTTAGAGATCATTGGCATGTTCTAGGAACACTAACACTATGAACTCCTGCATGGCAGGCTATGTCATTTGATTTACAAAGATGAGATTGGTGACATGGTTCGGTGTGTGGCTGTGGACGTTTTACACAGATATGGAATCAACTATTTCTTGCCAGAAGTAGATGAGTATCTTCCTTAAAGGTTGATTCGGTACTTGAATGGTTATAGTGCTCAAGTCTTTCTATTACGAATAGAAATATTAATATTCATACTAGTTATGAATAAATCGTTCATTAGAGAATCAATGGTACTTATAGCATAAAATAATTAGAGGGATATAACGGACATTATCACTCGACTCTAATTATGAGATACATATAGAGGTCAATCCGTATGCAGTGATTATATCTGTGGACGTCGATGAATTTTGGTATAAAATATATCCACAATAACGAGGGTGCAGCTTTAGGTTTTTAGTGAAATAACCTAAAGTTAATAATTCAGAATATTTGATTAAAGAGTTTTAATTAATATTTGAGGATTATTGGAGCTCAGGACTGCAGGTCCATTTAGTTCCCGTGCTAGCTCGATTTACTGTAACAAATTTAATATAATTGGATAGTCCAATTATAAACTCACATCCATTATAATTATTAATATGATTAATAATTAGTGTCACACTTGAAACTTTATTTTAAGGGGAGAGTTTGCAAGGGTTAGAAAGGGGAGAGTTTTACAATTTTGTTACAAATTTAACAATTCTAAACCCTAACTATAAAAAGCAAATCAAGTTTTCTTTTTAGACAATCACTTTTTATAAAATCCTAGCCACCTTCTCATTTTGCTTCTCTCAAGTGTTGAAAGAAAGAAAAAGAAAACAAATTTGTATGACAATCTTTCTAAAAAGAGTTTAGAAATCAAGATTGTGAGTAAAACTCACACTACCTTTTACTGGTGGTGATGAGAATAGTACGGAAGATCGAGTGATAGACCCAATTTTTAAATACATGGCTCGCGGTAATTGATCACGTCGAAACCAAACGTTTAAGATCAGAATGTGGTGACATATTTTTTTGAATTAAAAACAAAGGCAAGCAAACATGAAATGCATGGACATTTGAAGAAGCAAAGTCCAATCATAATGATGATCCAAAAATTAAGTGTTGTTCACGCCACTGACCATGTTGAAGAAGACAATAAACATGGCTTATTAATTTTTTTTGTTTAATAAGCCAAATTGTAATCAGACGTGATTCAATGCATGCCATGGTGGAGGGAGCCGAAAGGTCACAATTGTATATGATGAGCAATTGCAATTTTGAATCACAAATTAGTTATTGTTTCGGGCTGTTATGGTTTAGTTTTAGTCTGGAAACATAATGGACTATTTTGGGTTGTTTCCGTGTGATAATAACATCCCGAATATTTGTTGAAAAATTGTAAAATAGATCAGAGTTTTCAGAGTCCAGTGAGTCTTTTTTCGACGTTGTGAACTGATGAAATTTGCTGCTGTTCCGAGGCTATTTGATGTTATTAGAATCATAAAAATAGCACAAAATAATAACTATAAGGGATTATCAGATTCGGTAATAGTGAGGGAGAGGGCATAAAAAAAATTTCAATGTCGATACGGGTGTCTGAGGCGTTTCCGCTGCACGAGGAGAGTTCCCTTAAAGTGTTCGCAAGATCGATTCCTACAATTGACATCAAGAGCGAGGTTGAAAAATATTATTATAAAATTCTTTTATTATTTTAATTATGAGATAATTATGTGTTGTTTATTTATTGTTTTATATATGAGATGCATGAAAAAAAAAATTAAAATTTTTATGTCATAAGAGAGTGGCCATAAAATAGTTAAATTTTATGTGATAAAATTATTCATGTGATTAATGTTTATTTACTATAAAAATGCATTGGTCGTAAATTTTTCCGGCTTTTATTTTTTATGTTATTTATTTTGGGGAATGTAAGATCATAAGGCCATTATTCTAATTAAATAATTCTTAATCCATATTTAATTTTTAAACTTAAATAATGAACTAAAAAATTAAGAGTTAAAATTGAAATAGCTCACTAAAAAGAACAACTAATTAAATTGTTTAATTGATTATATTAGTTTAGACTAATAAAATTAGAGAACAAAATTTTAAGTGTTAAAATTTGTAGATATCACTAATAATCCACTAATATTAATTAGGTTATGTTTTTAGTTGGGCATAATCTAAACAAATTAGATACTAGTATAATAGAAACTTTAAACTATAAAATAGTGGGTGGGAGATGGATATATGATAATATATCTCGTGATCTCCATTGTTAGTTCGATAACGTGAGATTCAAAAGGCGCCTCGAGATGGTAATCGTTATTACTGAATGAATTTTTGAAATTACCGACTAAATATTCAGTAATAATTTTCGATTTTCTTATAGTGAAAGTTTTCTTAAATTTATAAATTCAAATAAGATAAACATAACCAAGGACCAACTAAAAATATCAACCTATCATATCAACATAATTCAATCTTAGAAGTTTCTTCCCAATAATTCAATTCTGTAACAGAACTGAGTACTGCTCAAATAATAAATAAGTTTTTCATGACTTATTAAATTGTTTTGAGCAAACACTTTGTTTATCAGACGTGAATTCTTTGTATCTTGTCAAATTTGTGCTAATTTGAATCAGACTCATTTATTAATATGGCTAATATATGTTATAATTGTGTCTCCCATTTAATATAATTTTAATATTTTCCTAAATAAAATTAAGATCTTTAATATATATATATATAACTATCTGTTTAAACTCTAATCAATTTCATTTTAAATATAACTAAATAATTATTAAAATGTAATAAAATAATATAATTTTATTGAAAGAAAAATAAGTCAATATATATAATTAATCGAATAGTTAATTGTGTCATAAATAAATTATTGTGTTACAAAATTTAAATCTGAATAAGACAGATATTAAAACCCAACCTATTTAATAATTGTATCAATTTTAATTAATCTAAATCAATTAATTCATATTATGTATGTGTCGAGTTAACTGGTGGCGTGAAAAATTACCGCGTCCTTTGAGATCTTGGGTTCGAATCCAATGAGTGTATTTCTTATAAGAGTCTGGGACAGCCAGAGATTTTACTTAACCCACTGAAGCCCAAAAGGGATGGTTTACCAGCGGGATTTCCAACAATTTCGAAAAAAAAAAAAAAAAAATTACCGCGTCACAAAACGATTAGACAAATTCATAATATTTGAATAAAAAAGAATTCCTTAAAAAATATGTTATTTAATTCCAATTAAAAATTCACCAATTTTGGCCTTATTATTTTACCATATTGCTCCTTTACAACTTGAACCCAAAAGTCCATTTTCCAAACGGGCCGTTCGGCCTATCATTCAGCCCGAGGGATGGCTTGTGAGGGATCCACATTCTCACACATATTTTATATTTTCATCCTGGAGATTATGGAGTGTCCGAATAATAAAATGAGATCCTGAGAAGACCCAAACATTGAATAATTAATAATTTTATTTTAAAATAAATTAAAATCATTTAAAATATGATATCATCGACAATATAATATAATTTATGAAACTATCCAAAAATAAAACAACAAATTTGGATATATCTATAACAACAATTTATATTACATTAAGGACAAAAAAAAATTAATGACAAATAGTTTGCCACAATTATATCTCTAAACTATTTCTATGTTTTGAAAAAATTTATTTAACTTTTTATTTGTCTATTATTTTTATATATTTTTTTAAATTTTAGGATATTTTATATTTACATTCATGTTTATTGTAAAAAAAAAATTTCTTTATAAAAAAAAAAAGGAGAATGGGGAGGAAATGGAGATTGAACCAAAACTCCAACGTTCATTGATGAGCGATCAATATGTTTATATTTATCGCTCATTTATCTTGCATTTTGTGGGTTATCTCGAGATGTATGAACGTTTTGGGTATGTTTTGCAGGTCTAAATCATAATACGACTCAATTGGACTTAACGAGTGACGAATCAACAAATTCGGATTCCAGAGTTAGTTTGTGCGTCTTGATACTGGTTAGCGCATCGGGATGCGTTGTACTGCAAATTCAAGGCAAAATGCAATTTGTCGTGACACGAACACAATTCCCGGTGCATGAAGAACTCCTATTTCTTAAGAAGGAAAGCTCTAAGGGCTCTTATATAAATTTTAGCTAGTCCAAAACCTAAAAAAGAAGATTCATAACATTCTTTTAGAGCCTCAAGGTATTATAAGAACACCTAGAGCAAGACAAGAACGAGTTCCTCAGCCGGTGTTGGAGATTGAAGCCAGAGAGTGAAATGAAAGTTATTTCTTCCCTTCATTCTTTAGAATTATCTTTATGAGTTCTTATTTTATGATAGTGATCTGTTTGTGCTTATTGAATATTATGAGTAATTAAATCATTAATGCAGAGTTGTAATGGATCTTAAGCACATTATTTTATTAATTTGCATCTTTTTGTTCTTTTGAGGTTGTTATTGAATTATTTATTATTCTCTGTATTTGAATGCGTGTTTTATTGTCTGACCAACAATAGAATAGTCTTGGTAAATCCTTAAGAACTCGACAGAGGAAATTTGGGTTAGCCGTGTGAATAATAGCGCATGATCTAATTCTTTGAATAGATTTTCATACATGATATACATATACCTGTAAGGCATGCGTATCCAATATTAGAACTTGATGTTAATGGATTTGGTTTAAATTAGTTAACATAGACATATAGTTAATTCACTAAATCGAGATATTTCTACCTGACCATTGAAAGAGGCTTGTAGATAATTTAATATTCTATGTTAATAATTCATAATAACAACTCAATTGAATGAAAAGTGCATGAACTCATTATTTGCGTGCTTATATGAAGTTACAACTCTAGGTTCTTCTATCATATAAGATATTTTCCCAAAAATTGTTTATTTATTTTTTAGTTATTTTTCAGTTAATTAAATTAGTTTAATCTCTCTCAATCATTTGTTTAGTTTAATTAAGTAGGTTAGTTTTAATATTAATAAGAGCAATAATAAGTCCATGTGGATACACCATCTGACTTTTATCACTATACTACTTGAGCAATACGTACGCATGTACGATAGTAAAATTATAATTATTCATTTTCTGAATAAAAAATGAATTTTAATCGATTCTCATCTCCATTTCAACATTAAATTTTTAATTTTTTTCTTCACACGTCCTGATTCTAACAGAAAGAGTGTCCGAGGGCTCCACGTCCTTAAAAGATGAGGCATGATGGTGGGCAAGCTCCACCCCTCGTGATCCTTTGGCTGTCTTGTTCGAGTCAATTCTAGCTTTGGTTAATTATGGGGTTGGAAGAGATTTGGGATATCCAAATTAATGGCATCTTCAAGGCAATCAAGAAGATTTGAGTGGCATTGAACGATATGTTTGAGGAAATCATAGTCCTGCTTCAAAATTTATCCATGATAACATTTGAAAATTTTACAATATTTTACTTAGACCGTTGAGGAAAATATCTTATATCGACTAAGACGAAGAAATGAACTTCAAATATAAGTATCATGCAACCCGATATTTTTAAGTTATTTTTTGAATTGAATTAGGTCCATGAATTTTTACATTGTATCAAAACCAGACTCATGCATGAGCGGATCGATCAAAAGACCGGCCTGTTGCAGTTTTCTAAGCTTCCAAGGATCATTATCAAGCAAGAAAATACATGCGAACACATTCAAGGAGTCGCGAAATACTCACATCGATCGGTTGAGCGACGCATTGGACAACAAAAATCTGATTTTTCTGCCTCCTCCAAACTCGGCAGTGAGCTGCAATGATGTCTCCATTTTCGGCCATGTGAGGTCCTCCAAGCAAGCTCCAAGCTTGTGTTGAACTTCCATGCTTATGGTGGACTTCCCTATCACCTTCGCATGTCTCTCAGAGTGCTAGCTCTTGACGATTTTGCCATAAAATCGCCACACTTTTGCTTCCCATCTCACGGTTTCTGCCCAGAAAAACCAGTGAAGAAAAATGGCCAAATGGCAGAGAGAGAGATGAAGAAATGGCTCCAAATTGGTGAGCCTTGGAGAGAGAATGAGTGAAGTGTGTTGTAATATGTTAAGTGTATCTAATACACTTCCTTTTGATTTCAAAAATCAAAAAATAAAACATATACAAATGATTAAAATAACAATAAATGTCACTCAAGCTTTCAAAAGCTTTTCATCATCTCACATCATGTCACATCACTCAATCAATCAAGTGATAAGTTGTCACATCACTCAAAGTGACTAATGATTTGACGCTTGATGCGACTAGCGATTTGACGCTTGATTTGACTTGCGTGCTGCACTCGAATTCGAAATGCGAATGCGCTCGCAAACAATCTCGGGCTCGGGTTCGCTAATTCCAAATTAACGAATTTCCCGTTGCGACGTAATTAAATGATTATGCCTAGCGAAATCACTATTCACGTCGCTAACGAATTAATTCTAAATTAACTCGTTCGCCCGAATTAAAATCTAATTTTAATTCCGCGTCGAAATCCAATTTCGTTTAATATATCGAATATATTAATTAATCGATTAATTCTAAATTAATCGTTATCTCTCTTTAATTGATATTTTATCCCAGATAAAATATCTCCGCAATTAATCCCAGATTAATTTTCTCTCTCATCTAATTAATCCAAGATTAATTAAAAGTGCGAGTCATACGTCATCGGTGAATCTTCGGGAAGCGACCCATGAGATCCCCGGATATGTTGGCAGTAAATACGGTCGTCGGACTATCCGAACACGTGAGTACCTAGTACTACGTTTATACCGATTTACAAGACAATGTTGGCTTCTAGCAAAACATCATGCCTACCCAATTCTCCAGAAATATCCTTACAGGAATATAAGGATCTATATCAGGCGTAGTATACGTAGTATTGTGTATGTCGATCCAGTATCGGATGATCACGTGCTAGGCCTGAGGCTGAAATTGTGTCTGCCTCGTACGAAGTACATGTCGGATGTCTGGTAACTAGTCTCTATAATCGGATATACATGACCTTGTCATAATATCCCGATAGCTGCAGCATTTAAGAGAACCAGTCCCGTATCCTACGTGACCATCATCTCCACTATGACTGGAGTGATACTTTCGTCTTGACATCACACCCAACACACTACGATTCTCGATATACCCAGAAGAGGCGTACACAGAAACTGGTTAAAGCCCTGGACGACCAAAACCAAAGTATATTGATTGTCGTAAGTATTAGCGGTGCAAGTCTCAGGTTAAGACCAAATACACCTACCCTGATTTCGGACTTCCATAGACACATAGTCATACTACCAATGGAATTCCGAGGGGGTCTATCCAGAGCGAAGCTGTTTCCCGTACCATCGGTAAAACACAACCTTCTATTACACTTGCATGAGTATCATATACCCAAATATATGAGAACTATGTCGTTGTGCCCTCACAACGCGCACAAGTGTAATACTAGTCTTTTACGCATTTATCGATGTCCAATCTCGACAATGCTCTGACTAGGGATATTTAATGATTAATCCTTCATGGACTGATACTGTCTCATATCATTCTCAATCCAGGAACTAATCATAGGGACCTCCTATCATTTATACATCTAGGTGATCTAATCACAAATGATAAGAGAGTAATCTCATTTGTCACATAGTTAATTTGTACAACAACACCATGATCTGTACAAATAGTGACGCTATGGGTCATAATTGTCCAACACGGCCTGCATGTGAGGGAAGAGGAGTGTTAAAGGAAAATATTACATATTTACCGAGATAAAGAAATGAACTTAAAATATAAGTATTAAACAACCATCTATTCTTAAGTTAATTTTTTAGATTGAATTTGGGTTGAGTTAGTATTATGAATTTAAACAAGAGTTGTGATTGATATTATGCAAATGATTAATACTTCATAAATTTGAATTCACTGCTGAACACTTGTTATGTAACAAATTCAAGATCATCAGCCATTTGTAGATGTAGAGTTGACAAGCTCATTGTAACCTTTAGCATTATTTCCAGCAACTGCTGGAGCTGATGTTAGATCAGAACCATTAGAAATCCCCTCGTTAGATTTATCGTTTTCCTTTACAGCCAGCATGACCAAGACGACAAGTAGAGGATAGCTCACTGTAGTAAGCAACCAATTCACTATCAACTGAGAGAGCAAGGGGACCTTGTGTTTGTCAACTTGCCATGCAATTGCGGCTCCTGCACTTTGCACTCCCTTGTAGAACCCAGTGTATCTGCAATTCACACAAAACGCCATTAATGAAACAAGAGTGTTCGTGACCAAACCACCAATCCAAACAATAGGTAGGGAAGGCTACATGAATATTTTGACCTCAACCCCCGGCCGGGGCCAGCATAGAATGAAGGGGACAGCCTTAATATTATGTTGGCAAAGTCAACTTCTTGGGTTGCGAGCGGAGAAGAGTAGATATGGGGACTCGGAGCAGAGCGCAGCATAAACCGACATCATTGTTTCGTTTTTTTTTTTTTTGAAATGCATCATTGTTTCGTTAAGCTTAGTAAAATCAAGGTTTCTTTTCAGTGTTCATGGAAAAAAAGCTTGCTCAGTGAAAACTAGGGTCGGCAATTTCCCCTATCCCATCCCAATGGTATCCCCTCACGTTCGGGACGGGATTTATATATATTTTTATATCTCGTTTTGAAAACTAGATGGGACAAAGAAATGTCATGAAATTTCAAGCTAGACAGGAAGAAATAACAAGCGGGATGGGGTAGGATTTAACGGGACGGGAATGGATTTTATCAGATGGGATACAGGACGAGATAAGACGATATTTTCCCTGAACCGAGATGATTTTTCATCCAATTATATAAAAGAGGAGACCGTAATTGACAAATTTCGGCCTTGTCTGTCCTATTCCTATCCCTAGTGAAAGCAAAGAATACCTGCTGAGGGTCTCAGAATCATCTGCCAATGCTCCAATAATCCAATAAACCATGCTTTGAAACATGGCATCAAGTAAGCCATAACTGAAATACAAAACAAATGGCCCAGCAAAATCATTGCCAGAGGTTTTGAAATCCAATCGATTAGGGGGATCATCATGAGAGTAATTCAATTGGCTGGCAAGACCACCACCCCAAATTGCAGTCCCAAACAAAGCAACGATCCCAATTCCAACTAAACCTCTTGTCCTTCTGCTTTGAAAACTGAAGTCCATCACATACCCAATTGCAACTGACCCCAACATTTGTGCTCCCCAGTAGAAAACATTGTTCAAACCCCTGGTTCTCAAAGTGAACATCAGCCCATTGACATTATTGAACTGGTAACTGTAGAAGAAGTTGCTAGCCCATGCAGCAGGGAGCATAAGAAGCATCTTCCAGTTACAAAAGAGCTTCACAATCTCAACAGCCTCGGTGGAAACATTTGAATACTTGATGTTGGTGCAGCGGGTACCATCATTTCTGATCACACGGCTAGGAGGCAAGATTGCAAGTGAAAGAGCAGCACCGGCAGACATGAAACACATGAAAGTAATGTAAGTATTGTCATTGACATTTTCAGCTGTAGTGCGGTGGTAATTCAGGATGAAAGGAATGAGGCCACCAATGACACCACCCATGTTGAAAATACTCCAAAACAGAGAAATATAGGTTCCTTTACGTGTAGCAGTTGGATAGGAAGTCATGATAGCGCCTTGTCCAGCCCAGAGAAGACCTGCGCCAACCCCAAGCAATGCGCCGGCAAAAATGGGAAAGGTCTGATCATGATGGTGATTATAGTAAAGGAAAGAGCCTGCATAGAGAACGTAGGTGGAGCAGCCAGCAGCAAGGGTCACTCGTGGTCCAAAGATGTTATAAATGCCTCCACCAAAGACTCCAAAGATAGAAAAGGTGGTGTAAAGAGCAGTGTTGGCATTGTTAGCAGCAGTTGGGTCAAGTTGGCCACCACCTCCCAAGCCAGAGAGGGCGTTGAACATGCCTGGGCAACAGAAGCATACTAGACCTATCAGGCTAACCTGAACCAAGGGTGAGTTGTACCTGAAATGAGAAGATTTTGCTGTTACTTGTGCTGCTGCTGCTGCTTCCTCATCACCTTCAAATCCCATAATTGATAAGCTACATGAAGAGTATTAGGTAGAGACTATGAGAGAATCTGTATGTGAGTGAATCTCAAGGGACCATACGTGTTGTCTTATATTGCAGAGGGGAGCCATGTATTCCGCGAGATAACATTTGGATTTTGCATTCACATTGTTATTGACTCTTTCCCCTTGTTACTATGCTAGCCTCTCGTTATCATGCCAGTGTAAGCATTTTGGCTTTTCCTTGTGTTGACTTGTGTGATACATAACATCTCTTGGACTTTTCTATATGAAGACATGAGGAAGAGTCAGAAAGGGCCGGCAAAATTTGTTTGATACATTTGTTTCCAACTTAGCTTCACAAGGAACAATGACATTTAATTATGAAAAAAAGGCCGGTCCTAAAGACATTCCACTGTCTTCTCCACAATATTTCATTCAAAGAACAAGATTACAACAATATAGTATCAAAGAGGATAGACTTCATCCCAGATTTCTACGTGGGAACAAAATTTATCTTGCTGTGCTTCTGTTGTATCAATCATCCTCGGGGTATACTGCCACGCCTGCACATGGTTACAACAATATCTTGCAACTTGTTAACTAATTTTATCTTGCGGTGCTTCTCTGCGTATTTGTTCCTTTTGGAGACCACCACATAGGAGATATCTGCTGTACAGTGATCATGCATCCAATAATTTGTTTTTTTATGGAACAAGTTGCAGAGTCAAGAGTGATCATTAACTTTCCATAGAGGTCATCGTTTCCGGCAAATTGTCATACCATCTCCAACGGGGACCTAAGAATTCAAAATATGTTTAGGGTAACGGATCAAACAAAGGGGCTTTTCAGAACTTGCTAAAGTATAACGAGAGAACATGTATACTCACCATACTAATGCTTACACGCTCGTCCTCCATTAGTTTTTTATTGAAATTCCTAATGCTGATAGTCTTAGCATCATTTACCTACTAAGAAGTATCATTAGAAGGTAGACTCTATTTATAAAGGACAAAGCTTTTACAAATACAGTCAATAGTTTACCATTGGGTCAGCAACTTTTCCATGCCAAAGGACATTGTCCATTACGATGACTCCCCCAACTCTGATCTGTAACAAGTGATTAATAGTTACATCCATACAAATCTGAGAGCTGAAAGTGAGTGAAATTATTTAAGAAAGGAATCAAAAAATATGAGCAGATCTCAAACAGACTATTAAGCACCACATTTCAGTCTTACCAGTTGCAGCAACAATTCAAAGTATTCCTGATACATCTTCTTTTCAGCATCAACAAATGCAAAATCATAGCTGCGTAGAAGAGAAAATATATATTATTTTGTTATTTGGCTGCCCACAGAAATAGTACCAATGAAGAAAGAAGTCAGCTTAGAAGACGGAAAAAGGTATTATCATGTTATGACGGATAGTCATAATTCTCAGCAATAGGTGACCTGACTACGGGTTACTGTTTTGTGAAAGTAGAAGAGTTAAATACTACTATTGGCATGTGCTAAGAAATTAGGAGTAAAATAAACATAGTTACTTGGTCCTATGGTTCAGTGAAAATGCAACAAAATTTCTTACTACATATTTACCTGGAAGCTTCGCCATTCAGAATCAGAGCTTTTAGGGAATCTGCTGCTAATCCGTGCATAACATTTACCTAACGTCAACAAATTATCTGAGAGCTACTCAAATATCTTATAAAACATAAGTTAACAAAAACATGTACGCCAAAATTGCGGATTTTACATGTCCTAGTCCACAATTTTCAAAGTAGAACATGGAGTTGTATAAGATGGAGTCTCCGCTATCTGCAGGATGCCACAGATTTCATAATAATAATAATGGCAGGACCTGAAAAAGAGATACTACCTTATGCGAAACACCAGCTCGCTCATAATACTTTTTCGCAACCTCGAGAGACCTGGCATCTCTTTCACAGGCAACAAGACAACCAGATTCCGGTAGGACTAATGCAATAGCCAATGATGAGTATCCCTGAAGAACAATATAATCATATTCTTATTAGCAAGACGGTAAGTTGCTACACAAACTAAGTTACTCCACAAAGATAATGAATTTCTATGCAACAAATTATGAGCTACAAATCTAAAGCTAGCCTGACGATGAATTATACTGACATTTCAAGACTAACTAGATACATACAGTATATACACCAACTTCTATACACCGTTGTGCGCCAAGAATCTGTACAAGCATTGCAAGAAGCTGTGCTTGATCAGGAGACACCTATTAATAAACAAAATAAGCCAGCCTTCAGATAAAACTCAAATCACACTAGAGTTGGTCAAATCCCGATCAGAATTCGGGATCCAGTACCGAATAAAAATTATGACTGGGATTCGGACCGATTTTTTGTCCCCAATAAAAAATCGAACTGGGATTCGGAATGTTTTTCATCTTGATTTAAAAGAAAAAGTAAGAAATTGTGATGATTTTTTCGTCTCGAATTATAATTGGGACAGGACGAGACCTGATTGGGACGGAACGTAGCGATTATCATCCTAAATCACACTATATAATGCAATTGTAATGCATAAACTAATTCACAAAATTAAGAAGCCAGCCAGTGAGTGATACCTGCATCTGGCTACCACGCATACTAGCAGTCTCTTCTCGAAGTTGACGCAGAATCTGAAACAAAATTCATAAACAAAATAACAATTCAACAAAAAAGGGAAAAAAACTAACAAAGGATAAACAGCGCCGTTGCGAGTTGCTTATTAATGGAAAGATGAAAAGAACTGACCGTACCTCGGGCTCACGAACATTTTGAAGGATATAGTCGTAAAGGCGAGGTGTGACGCTTATAATTTGCTTGTTGCCATATTTTTCGTCATCGGCAACTATGAAAGCTTTGGAAGAGGAAACGGAGCAATGATTCTTATACTTGCACCGTCTCAAGCTTATAGATGATAAGGGACAGGAGTGGAATTTCGAAACTGTTTCTTCCGTTTGCCGTAAAACAAAAGCAAAACGACTCGCCACCAAACTGCTCGCCATTTGTTTAAGCTGAAATTGAAACTAACTAAAGACTAAAGAGCCGTCGCTAAAGCAACAATTTTGTTGCAGGTTTGGTTCAAGGATTGTAAATTTCTTCCGGTCTGGTCGGTCCAAGCCGGTCCGGTGGCGAGTTAGTTGTAAAATTCTTGCCACGTAGGAAAATTTTCAATTACGAAAAGGACTTGGATTTTATGCCGAGTTTTGTTACGTGTTATTTTTACATACCTCCCCTGAGCTATAGGATAATTACACATAGAGAGTATATGTATATAATCACTTACCTCCCTTGGTGATAAATACTGTTTATGATATTACGAAATTGGATTCCGTATCGGATAAACCTGAACTTAGAGAGTCTCACAATATGAAGTGTACTCATTAAGCATTTGGACAACGCGTTATTAATAATATAGATTATTCATAATACTTTATCAGATTAACTAAGTTAATTCGAATTGTTTAACAGTTAAACGAAAATACATGCATATGGGCATTTCGATCATTTCCTAATTAATGTGTATTTGTATTTAATACATGATTTTATTAAAGACACATTAATTAATTATCAAATATGATATTTTGACACTTGTCATTAATATATGTATTATGTTATTTAATGTAAATAATAATACGTATATTTAGATATTTAAGTTATTTAATTGTTAAATAAATTAAGTAATTAAAAATAAAATATTTAATGTCATTATTTGCTAGGGAAATGGCTTGTTATAATTGGTTACATTTGGCTTTGATAAAGTAAGTTGTTATCTAATTGAACTTGGCTTCATTTAATTAAATTTGTAACCAAAATTGACTATTTTGGTTAGCCAATTTTCGGCCAAGCATGAACCAAGTATAAAATGAATTTGTTTCATTTTTGCTTAGTAAGTTCAAGCTTCCAAGAACATAGAAAAAGAAAGGTTTGAGAGAAAATAAAAGTGCTAGAGCTTTGTTGAAGAAAAATTAAAAACTTAAGGTATTTTTCTTACTTTCTTCAATGGGAAAATTATTTCTATTGTTCTATATATTTACATATGATGTAGATTTATTTCTCTCTCCCTTGAATATATGTTGAGATCGTTGGATGCATTGAAAATGAATGTATGTATGTGTATAAAGTTAGTAAGTAATATAAGCTTACTTTGGTTATTCGATCATTGTTGTCATTGTAGAGTGTTATGACCACTCTTATAATACCTAGAATTATTCTTGAGTTCTTCATTTGTAGTGGATTTGATTGTTGTAGATATTAATTAGATTAATGTTGAGAAAATTGGATTTAAAGCATGAAAAATGTTAATTTCATATTCTTTTTCAGGTCTAAAAAAATCAAAACTTTTGTAACGAAATATATGATGTTTAAATATATTGGATGTGTATTGGGCATTATAATAATTGCCGGAAATAATTTCGGAGTGAAAATACACGAAAACGATGAAAAACAGCATTATCGGGTAACTTTTGAGCTAACCGGGTAATGATTGCCCAAACAGTGAATTGGTCATTGTTCGCGAAGCCCATGAATTGTCCAAGTACTATAGGGTCTGACCTGGGCAGCCCCTATGTGGTATTGGTGTTGGGATATATGCCCTAGAGCTTCATGTATTGTAAACGGAATTAATTATTATAATAATAAACACATTATTCATTTATCAAAGTTGTTTGATTTATATCGCATATTGTCAAATTGTCTTGTTTATCTTGATTACTCTTGTACCTTCAGACTTAGTGTATGTTTGATGCACGAGAGGATTTAAGTCTGAAGTTAGTAATCTAAATAGTCCATAGAGAACAAACAAATGAGGTACTTTGTTTGAGTTTATCTATATCTGCGGTCCACTCTATACTTGTATGACGACCTTGATCCGGGATCGTTCATGTAGTGACATGGGAATAAAGGCACCTTGTATGATGAGATCATATAGGACTGAAATCAGATAAATATGAATTTCTTTTAATATCCGTTAACTGAAGAAATTCATTTTATCTACTGGATGGTCATATATGGATTCGATTTTAATCCTGAGTGTATTATGAACTTCTGCATGACAGGCTATGTCCTTTGATTTACTATGGTGAGGTTGGTGTTGCATTCCCGGCCAATAACTACGTATTTTTGGGATATGGTTTGGTGTGTAGCTGAGAATGTTTTACATAAATATGGAATTCAATCATTCTTGTGAGAAGCACAAGAATATCTCTTTTAAGAGTTGATTCGGGACTTGAACAATTTGAGCGCTCAACTTTTCTATTACG